>PNEQ01086354.1:0-24147 GCA_003012365.1 Medauroidea extradentata | reverse complement strand
GACAAGATGGCCGCGTCGACAAAATGGCGGCTCCCTGTGACAGCCTCGAGCTGACTCGCGAAATTGAGTCAGTTTGCCGCTTTAAGCAGCCGGAGGGTCAAGGTCGATTTTGGGTCAATGACTCGGTGGTTGGAGGGAAATTTGGGAAATTTTGAGGGAAAAAGGGAAATTTTGAGTCAAAATGAGCAGATTTTGAGGGGAAAGGGAAATTTTGAGGGAAAAAAGGGAAATTTTGAGGAAAATCCAAGATGGCGGCTGAGGCACCGGGCACCGGCCCCACTGCCCACCAAAGCGAACCCCCTATTCCTATCTACTAATTCTCAGTAACCAATTATGCAACCCCAGTTCAAAAGCTATGCCGGAGTAATAAACTTTGTCCAGGGAAAATCTACGTCCTAAGAATCATAAAACGACTCAGTTTTGAAATTTTGAAAACGATTCGAGTCATGGGAGTCTTATTGTGTAGGTCAGGTTTTATATCTGGTCACGGAATCCGTATACTCCACTAATACCCACTTTATACATTTAAATTTCAGAAGCTTTCTTTAGTAGTTCTAGTTTCTGACTCTGTCTGTAGAAGTCATTTCACTTGACTATAGATTCCTTTCAAATATCAAGAATATTAAATGCACTATATTTGAACACAAATTTTGATTATCATTTCTTTAAGTAACTATATGACTTCTGCAGGCGTTTCTTGTTTCCGACTAGATCTGTAGTCTAGAAAGAAAAGAAACTACTGGCCTTTCTTGTGTAAATAACACGGTCCAATAAACCATTATATGTAATAGTTACATATTATATTACAATATATATATATACACACACACATATACATATACGTACATACATGTTGAATATTTACCCTAGCTGGTGCTGGTTCCATTGCAGGAAAAATGTATGCATTCTGTACATGATGTGCAGCATTCATAAAGGACACGTGTGTACTGACTCGTAACCGACAAACAGGGTCCACAATAAAAATTATTCCTTCTAGCATGAATCGTCTCTTACGGTTCTCTAAAAATTGATAAGAATTTCTTAGGCTTTCTAAATATTCTTCACGTTCAGCAAGGTGTCTTCTTTTATTTTCGATCAACAAATTCAATCTTCCTTTCCAAGCTTCATAAAGAACATTGCATACATACCTGCTACCTAGTTAAGAAAATAACTGTGAAATTTTCAACAAGGGCAATGTAAGAACAATACTTCAGTACTTCAGTGTACAGTGTTAATTTTTGAAACTGAAAATTCTAAAATAGTTTTAAATGTTAAGCTCCATGACTTAAAGTTTTCCACTAAATGATAAATCTAACAACTGAAAACTATTCTTAAAATCTGAAATTGCTCACTCGCCTAGGAAAATGATCAAAGTCTTGGTCAATGTTTACCATTGGTAACATATAGGATAGCAGCAGTGGTACTAGGTAGTTCAGATTCTCTGTCTACATTCATCAAGCATGTGTTTTGAATGTTAGTCAATAAAAGTCATGCATAAGTGTGTTTCATAAAACAGCGACACAGCTATTTTAACAGCAAAAGTATCTAAGAAAAAACTCACTGGAAGAACACCAGTATTTAATATATCGTTGTTTTCTCTTGTACAAATAGACACATAATTGGTAAGATTGTTTGGTAACTATGAGGAACAGATACTCGTAGGTTGCTTGGGGCAGAAAATAATATGTAAACAAATGCTCTAATCTAATCGTTTCTTGGATGCCACTGTTTTTTTTTTTTTTTTTCGTGTTCTTCCCCATTGGTACATGAGTGTTTTCATATTTCATTTCACCCATGAGTACCTGATGTTCCAGTAACATTTCTAGTCGCCTTCAGAGAAACAAGAATTCTTCTCATTATCACATGTGACAGTTGTTTACAGACAAATGTTATCTCGAAACCAGCCAAATACCAATACATGTAGAAAAAAGTGGCCTATTTATAAAAACAATGCCGCAAAATCTGCAGAAGCGGTATATTTCAATCACCAATTGTCAGACCTGTATCATTAGACCAAGTTCGGACAGTGCAGAATATTCTCATTTACTGGTACAATATACATACATGGCATTACGATTGAATATTAGTAATTCTACAGGATGTCCATAATGTCTTGTTACCCCTCTGCATGTAGTTTATGCACATTGTTATGGTATTATGATGTTATGGTATCTTGTGTTGTAACATATCCTTAAGTATCCAGGGGATCCGGTTGGGCTCCTTCATTATCATGGCAGAGAATAATTTTGCGCCAAGTTCTGTGAGACATATTCCGAAGCATTTGCAGGCTGATACGAGCAAAAGCAAGTCTCACTGCTTCTTTGAGTTCATCTGTGGTTTCGTAGTGCTGCTGTGCAACACACTCCTTTATGAAGCCCCGAAGGCTATTATCACACGTCGAGAGATCTGGGCTTCGAGGTGGCCATTCAAATGAAGCAGGCAGCACTGCTGAACCTCGGCCAATCCAACGATTGCGAAAGACCTCGGCAAGGTATTCCCTAACAGAGATGACATAATGGGCTGGCGCTCCATCCTGGTAGAACCACACATTAATCAGAATACCAAGTTCCTCCAGTTGTGGCACAAACCAGGTTCGCAGTATGCCCAGAATCAAAGAAATATGGTCTAAACAAATGTCGATTGTTCATTGCAGCCCATACCATGACATGCGGAGGATAATGTTCCAATTCCTCGATATAATGTGGATTTTCCTTGGACCAGAACACAACATTCCGTGATCGACAGCTCCGATAAATGGCGCATTTATCACTGAAATTGACCTTTCCACGTTTGGGATTGTGTCGAAAGTCTGAAGAATCAACGCACATGCTTCCCGTCTGCGGGCTAAATCACTGTCTGATAACTCCTGAACGAACATGGGGCGATATGCGTGAAAATGCAGGTCGTTCTTCATGTGTTTATGCAGTGTCAATCGCGGTATTCTAAGCTCCGCTAATCGTTTGCGGAGCGACTTCTTTGGTAATCTCATTACTGATTCCTCGACTTCCTGACATTGTTGCACTCTGGATGAAGGACTTCCAGTTCGTGGTTTATGTTTGATGTTGCCCGTTTCAAAGAGTTTGTGTACCCAACACAGAAGGGTTTGTTTTGGTGGCGCCTCTTTGTGGAATCGTTGTGGAAATCGGCATGCACTTCATGAAATGTCTTCCCAGTATGCAGACGTTCGTGAACCCTAGCACTCACAACACAACAATCCTCTGTTCCAGGGTGTAGGCCTATTCGCTGGTATCACACATGGTACACATTTCTTGTCTGCGACACAACCCAATACGTGCCATTAATCCATTGGATACTTAACGATATAATGTTACAACACAAAGTACTATAACATCATAATATCATAAAAATGTGCATACACTACATACAGGGGAATAACAAGCCATTGTGGACATCCTGTATGTACTGTACAATAATGCTAGAGCTAACCCTAAAAAATATTCATAGAAATAAGAGATTGCAAAGTGAAGTTCTATGACACATAACCACAGCTTCTCGCATTAATCGAGAGTTAACGACATGCAAATAAATTGAAAACGTTCAAAATTTATATGCTTATAAGGCAATCATTCTGCAATTTGTTCCATGCCTGAAATAACGTTCCCTGGCGACATTTTTACTTGATAAACTCCCACAGACTTCTCGTCCAACAAAAATACATTCCCATTCCAACATCGTCATTCTTGTGAACATGCACTAAAACATCTTACAAAGTATTTTGTTTTGTGTATACACGTGGTAGTGTGTTTGTTTGCTTTTTATGCACGTTTTCCTGTATATCGTCTGCTGGCTGTTATCTACCCTTTTGAATGGATCAGGAGAAAAGAGTTCTTGCGGGCCGGTAGACTTTTATCGCATGAGTTTATGCCCAGTTTTCGAGTCATGTCTACTCTATCTACTATCTGGGAAGGTCTAGTATGGTTTTCGTAAGCGCCTTACGGAGTAGATAAGGTACAAGTATCAAGTCAATAACTTTGTAACTTATAAAACAAACATATAAATGGATATACCCTCTGTCGCTCTCTGAACCATAGTTCGTTTGTTTTCCTCAATAATTAATATGAAAATATAAAAATTCCCATTCAATTCCTTAGAGTACCATAAAATAGTATAACTTCGTCAAAGATATATTTAAAAGATTAATTCATTTCATAAATTAGTAATCATATTTAGTGTTTTAACACTGAACGACTGTTTAGGAAGCGACCGTCGGATGATTATAAACATCTGCAATCATTAAAAAATTATTTCGTTCCTATTTTTGCCTCTCACCAGGGCGATCCGGACTTGATCCCCGGCGGAGTTAGTCTCAGGTATTTTGCACAAGGGAAACAGTGGTGGACAATGCTACTGGTACGAGGGTTTTCTCTGGGTACTCCCATTTCCCCCTCCCTTGCTCCATCTGTAGGATCTCACTTCATGTCATCCCAAATCCCTATATGGTTCTCAAGGTTGGGAGTTGGCAATGGGCTGCACCCCATACATTAATCAGAATGATGTTATGAAATTTGCATGGATATATCTTGTAGCAGCGATTCGAAATAAAGTGAGCACTCAAAAAAAGCCCTCCTAAAGTTCTATTTTCAGTCAATCAGTCAATCAATTCGTATTTTTACGCGCTTAACCTTTTTGGACACGTCACTTGATGTAAGATAAAGTTTCCACATAGTATGAACAGGGGTGTCATTTCAGATTTTTTTCTTGGGGGAGGGGGAGATTTGTTTTGGTGACAGTGACATTTTTGTTTGTTATTTATTAACTAATCACGTATAAATTAGAAACTTTAATAATAAAACTTCAGTTATATGTGCTATCTAAATAACAAAATACACAAAACAAATTAATAATCTTCTCCTTCTAAGACCAGGGAGCATTCGCCCCCTTGCCCCCCCCCCTCCCAAATGACGCCCCTGAATAT
Organism: Medauroidea extradentata; assembly: GCA_003012365.1. Classification (NCBI taxonomy): domain Eukaryota; kingdom Metazoa; phylum Arthropoda; class Insecta; order Phasmatodea; family Phasmatidae; genus Medauroidea; species Medauroidea extradentata. The sequence continues at coordinate 19,211 of PNEQ01086354.1, read as the reverse complement.
GAATTAATGCACTTTGATAAAAAAAGTTTATTAATTATATAAAATACAATTATGTCGATTTCGGTTGATTTTGTTTCAGTATTGTGGAATTAAAATAGTACGATACACAGAACTATGTTTCGTAGTTTCGCTGCCAACCATACAAGCAGTAATACAACTTCAGTTTGTTGAATCATTTGCAGTAACGGCTAGTGATATTTTTCAAAGGTTAAAATTTTAGTGCTCACTTTATTCCGAACGACCTATAGCAGCGCGCGCTGTCCCTTGGACATAATCGCGGTGTTAGTTGCTTCCTGATTGGTCAGTCTCATACCCAGGTATGATTTTACATGTGAGTTGAATTACTCATGCACAGTACATCTCGAACAAGGTCACGGGGTACAACAGTGTATCCTAGTTTTCTGTTTACAGTCCCATGTCTCAAACGAAACGAAGGATTATGTTGGTCGTCCTGCAATGGCCATGTGACTAACTGTGTACCGGTCACAGAATCGAGAGTAAATCCTAATCAAACTGTGCGAAGTGGAATTTGGCGAGTCATATAGCAGTCAAATTTTTAATTCATTGTGCCGGACGATACCGTTGGTAGGCGGGTTTTCTCGGGGATCTCCCGTTGCTACTCCATACTCACCTCATGCCACACCTCACCAACGCTAATAACCTCAATGTTAAGCGCTGACCAAAATCTCTCACTCACTAACTTTTAACTCATAGTGGGAAATTGCCCTAATAATTTATTGGATTTGCTTTAAAAGTGAATGTGTTAATATTTTTAAAAATTAAAGTAATCGCATATATAGCCTACGAACAAGTCTCCTGTAAGGACAGAACATCTGCAAGATATATGTGTGAAATGGTTTAAAACAGTATTGCTCTGATATTTTAGTATGATAGTTTGCAAGAGAGGTTTCGTACAAGGTCAAACAATGCGTCGTGTAAATACTATTGTACTTAATAATTAAAAAGTTCGGAAAACAATCAAATATGTCCATACATAGAATAAACGTTATTAAGCTCATTCTTGCACAACTTTTATACAAGTTACATTGCGAATAGAGGTCTTTATGACGTTGGGTGGATTTTCTGATATTGTGCAGTTACAAATTATGACAATTTTTCACAGGCAAATAAATACCAATAGAGAAAGGAAGTAAATAAACCCATGGTTTATGCTCGTGGAGTCCTTACTTCTTCCATGCTTATACGCATGACCACAATGCAACATATTTGTTGTCTGACTACGGCAGCTAGCAGCATAACCAGAGACATCTACTCTATCTAACTAGTCATACGTCGAGCAAGAACACTGTGCGAAAAATTGTATACTATAAATTCAGTAAAAATTTCGAGATCCAATGTTTGAAAAAGACCTAAATTTCTACGTGTAATTAACAAGGTTATCTATTAAAGTAAAATGAGAATAAAAACCCAAATCGGAACTATCTGCCAAAATTTCATAAATATCGACAGAACATATAATAATAATAATGCTATTTATATTAAGTATTACAAAGATTTCGTGCGCTGTAGAAGGAAAGTTGTAGTGTTATTGTAAGTTAATTCAGTACGACATTGTCTGCGAATGAGGAAATGTCCTAGCTGTACAATTGAGTAAAAAGAACGGAAATTCACACAAATTAAAATCTTCCCCATATTCAGAAATACTAGTAATGTGCACAACTTCCGAAATTTCTTTACTTTCTCTAGGTGATAAATCATCCCTGTATTCCATGCCTTGCGCTTTTATTCCGTCTATGGATAATGCAGCTCCTCTATCAGATTTTTCTACATATTGAATATCTTGTGTATCACGTTCACTATTTAGAGTTGAGGTAGCTTCGCCAGTTTCTTGCCCTTCCGTACGTATTTAATCCATGCCTAGTAAATCTCCTGTTGCAGGTTCTTCTACGTCATGAACATCTTCTGTAGCACGTTCACTTTCTGTTGAGGTAACTCTGGCAATGTCTTGAGTTGCTCTATGTGACACGAACTCATCCATGAGTTGCTCAGCACTTTCAACTTCCCTGGTTTCCGTGGTATGTTCTTCGTCCATAAGTATTTCTTCTGTGTGTGATTCATCTAAATTTGTGTCTTCTCTGTCATTCATTCCATGGTCAGCACGTTCAATTTCGTCAATTTCTTGCTCTTCTCTGTGTGGCAATTCCTCCACATTCCCCATTCCTTCCGCACGTATTTCGTCTATGGGTAATTCAGCTCGTCCATCTGGTTGTTCTACAACATGAACATCTTCTATAGCACGTTCACTTTCTGTTGAGGTGGGTCTGTCAATGTCTTGAGTTGATATATGTGACACGAACTCATTCATGAGTTGCTCAGCACTTATTTCATCCACATTAATTTCAAATTCCCTGGCTTCCGCGGTATGTTCTTCGTCCATAAGTACTTCTTCTGTGTTTGAATCATCTAAGTTAGCATCTTCTCTGTTATTCATTTCATGGTCAACACGTTCAATTTCGTTAATTTCTTGTTCTTCTCTATGTAGCAATTCCTCCGCATATCCTATTCCTTCCGCAAGTATTTCGTCTACTGGTAATTCAGCTCTTCTATCACGTTGTTCTACTACATCACGAACATCCTGTGCAGCTCGTTCACTATCTACAGTAGAGGTACTTTCGTCAGTTTCTTGCTCTTCTCTTTGTGGCAATTCCTCCACATTTCCCGTTCCTTCCGCACGTATTTCGTCTATGGGTAATTCGTCTCTTCTATCAGGTTGTTCTACATCATGAACATCTTCTGTAACACGTTCACTTTCTGTTGAGGTGACTCTGTCAATGTCTTGAGTTGCTCTATGTGACACGAACTCATCCATGAGTTGCTCAGCACTTATTTCATCCACATTAATTTCAACTTCCCTGGCTTCCGCAGTGTGTTCTTCGTCCATAAGTATTTCTTCTGTGTGTGAATCATCTAAGTTTTCGTCTTCTCTGTCATTCATTTCATGGTCAGCACGTTCAATTTCGTCAGTTTCTTGCTCATCTCTGTGTGGCAATTCTTCCACATTTCCCATTCCTTCCGCACGTATTTGGTCTATGAGTAATTCAGTTCTTCTATCAGGATGTTCAACATCATGAACATCCTGTGCAGCACGTTCACTATCTACAGTAGAGGTACCTTCGTCAGTTTCTTGATCTTCTCTGTGTGACAATTCCTCCGTGTTTTCCATGCCTTCCATTCGTGTTTCATCTATGTGTAACAAATTTCCTGTTACAACATGAACAACTTGTGCAGCACGTTCATTTTCTATAGTTGAGGTAGCTTCGTCCGTTTCTTGGGTCGTTCTATGTGACAAGTGAGACACGAAGTCATCCATATGTTGGTCAGCCTCACTAATTACATCCCCAGCCATTACAACTTGTGCTGCGTCAATAATGTATGCTTCCTCCACAAAGTGTGCTTCTTCTACAATGTGTATTGGGTCTATAAAAATCACATTGTGAACAGAAACTATGTTGTATACAGTTGAAAATTGTCCAGAATGCTGTAATTGCCGCAAACGTGTTAGCAACCAATCGTATTTATCTTCCAGGGATGATACATTCACATCATTAATAATTGCGGTTACTCTTAAATCTTCTGGATCTATTCTTAGCAGCCAATACTGTAAAAGTTTTTGCCGTATATAACTGTATATTGTTAAGTAGTTAATTATAAAGCCAGGAATTAATGGATTTAATATTGCGCATAGCAAGTGTTCGTTAAATAAAAACATTAAATACAATGTTATCTGTTATATAATGAACACATGTACGATTAACAGTAATAATAATAGTTATCACTTAGAGTTAAAAGTAACCTAAACAATGCATATTATGAAGACAGAGTGTAGTTTGGCAGTATGGCTAAGTTCACTGTGTAAAATAAGGGCGAATGCCCAGAATCATATGAAAATATGCGTCTTCCTGTTTATAAATAAATGAATAACTAATGAATATTATTGTATCGTTTAAAATATATCTGCAGAACGCTAGAAGAATAAAAGTAACATATCGCGAATATCTTGATTCTTCAGCGGCGTCATTTCAGGTTTTTCTTGGGGGGGGGGGGGACAAGGTTTTTTTTCGGTGACAGTGACCTTGTTGCATCTTTTTTATTTATAAAGCATGTATAACTTAGAAACTTTAATAATAAAACGTCAGTTCTATGTGCTTAAGTTAGCATTATTTAAATAACAAAATATAAAAAAATATATTTTATACATATAAAATTCTAAATCTAGGGGATGGGGACATTTGACCCCCCCCCTCCCTGCTCCCCTTAAATGACCCCCTGTGATTCTGGACGTAAACCATTACTTCAGTGGTTACTTGAAAAGTATCTACCAAATGTTACCTAGGTATTGAAGTAAAAAAAAAAAATCTATAATAGTATGTATTTGTTTCCGATTATAGAAGGACCAATCCCTAGAAAATATTTTTTTTTCTTAATTACAGTATCCTGCGACTTTAAACACGGCGATATTCTGAAACACGTTTTTGCATGAAATGTGAAACGTTTAAAATTATTATTTAATGCAAACATTTTTTGATGACTTTTATGTAGGTTTACTTGTCAATTATTTGTCACCACATTAACTATAGAAAATTCACTTTAGCTTCTGGTATTGTACCTTAGCTGTAGTACAGTTAATTCAACTACAGGTTAGGTACTTCAATAACGCTAGTTTGGCAGGGCCTTTCACCGCAACTTAGAGAGCTATTATCGAAAAGGAATACACTTTATACAAATGCTCAAAGAGAATGTTATGGTTTGCACTCTTACCGACACAAACGCACCATTTCCAGACTCGTTCGTAAAAATGTACTTTGCGTGAAAAGTTGAATGTTTGCTATACGCTTCACTATACCCCTGTTTATCGTGAAAATAATTTTGCCCCACTTTATTTCATTGCCTTAGGTACATAGCTGCAATTCTGCTTCATGTTTATTGGTAGCGTGTCTATGTGAACAGCTGACTGAGCCAATTACAATAAAGTTCCTGCAACAACACACGTCTGTGATTTGCCGGTAGAATACCAAGGCTCGTGACAGTTAAAATATCCAATCACTGATCACGAAGCAGAACTGGAGGTGTACACGTAAGGCACGGAAACAAAGTGAGGCAAAATTATATTCGCGAAAAACAGGGGTCCCTAAGTATAGCTAGTGATTTTTGGTGAACATTATTATGCAACATTTTATTTCAGTATCTCAAATTCAAATATTACAGCTCTGGTCCGTAGTTACTGGCAGCGGGCATTTGTGTACATACGTCACTCATTTGACGTAACGTCAGTGCGACATACCACACGTCTGTGATTTGTATAATTCGTTCCACAAGAAATCTCTGCCCTCCAACTATAACGAGGGACCCCTGTTTTCCGTGAATATAATTTCGCCCCGGCTTTCTTTCGGTGTCTTACGTGCACAGCTGCAGTTCTGCTTCGTGGCTACTGGTTGGATATTTTAACTCTTGCGAGCCTTGGTATTCTACCGACAAATCACAGACGTGTGGTGTTGCAGGAACGTTATTGTAATTGGCTCAGTCAAATGATATACGACTTTTTATTATAGACACGCTGCCTATAGCCATGAAGCAGACTTGCAGATGTGCACGTAAGACACTGAAACAAAGTGGGGCGAAATTCTTTTCGCGGAAAACAAGGGTCGCTATACATGGCCCAAGAAACTGCAGTGTTTTCAAGGGTATGTTAGCTCAAAAATTTTTCCGATTACACCCATCATCTCAATTCATGGCCGTAACTATAACTTCTCGTTCTTCTATTATTGGTGTGTCTCCATCTGACCGAGCCAATAGTAACTCTGGTGTCCCGCTACAGGATATTTGTAATTCGTCCTTTAAACAACCACACTATATATCATTTTGCAACCATTCAAGAAAGACGCAGGGCGGTAAATTGCCGTGCAAAATACCGTGGAAAAAACATTCCATCTCTGTTCTTAAACTGTAGTAGAAATAACATTAGCCTTGGTGCAACGAAAAGGAATTGTAAGTGTATTATTATTTCCTGAGTAGATTTCTCCTTGTATTTAGATACTATATTTAAGAATAGCCGGAAGGTTTCGCGCAGTAGTAGTAATATTCTTTGAGACTCGTGTCATGATAAGATTTTGTGTAGAATTGAGGGGGGGGGGAGGTTTCTCAATTTGTACTACATGAATCGGATATAGGCAGTCCAATTTAACGTGAGCACTTTCAAATACTTATAATAATAAAGTGTACTTATTGGAGGAACCGCGGTGGCCGAATGGTCAGATCATTCGCCGCCTCAGACTTTCGCATGTGGGAACCGTGCCGTACGATGCCGATGATCGGTGGGTTTTCTCGGGGATCTCCAATTTCCACCCGCCCTTTCATTCCGGTGCTGCTCCATACTCACCTCATGTCACCCCTCATCAGCGCTAAAGACCTCGATGTTGAGCCCTGACCAAAAATCTCTCAGTTATTTACTGGAGCCAACAGAAGTAAAGTTTTGAGAGTTTGAGAAGTTTGTACTAGCTTTTAGTAACATGGAAGTTTTAGTATTTATAATAGTAAATATGGATGCACAATGACTCACAGAAAAGTGCAAGTCGTGCTCAGTTTATCCTGAACTACCTATAACGTGCAACTGCCATGCTACGTCAGTTCCCTGACAAGTTGCACTTATTTTTTCTTTGTAAGTGTATGTACTGCACATACACATCAGCTCGTTTCTTTTTAAACCAACACATCTAGCTAGAATAAGTAACATATAGCTAGGGATCCCTGTTTTTCGCGAAAAGAATTTTGCCCCAGTTTGTTTCAGTGACTTACGTACACATCTGCAATTCTGCTTCATGGTTATTGGCAGCGTGTCTTTGTAAAGTGATGTATATAGTTTGACTGAGCCAACTACAATAATTTTCCTACAACAACACACGTCTGTGATTTGTCGGTAGAATCTCAAGGCTCGTGACAGTTAAAATATCCAATCACTGGCCACGATGCATAACTGCAGATGTGCACGTAAGGCAGCGAAACAAAGTGAGGCAAAATTCTTTTCACGAAAAACATGTGTCCCTACATATAGCCTTTAAATACAGGCTACCTATTAACAGAAGGCTATCTATTGATATTGCTAGAGTGGTCTAACGAACCTAAATGTTGACGTTAATTACAACTAACGTCTTTTCGTTTTCTAGAGTTCCGATCGTTTCGTTTTTCAAGCGTCAGTTTTAAATTTCAAAAATTTATTTTACGACTTTCCATATCATTCTCGTTCCAGTATCAAACATGTAAAGTTCATTATGAGAGTAACATGAATGCTAAGCAAGTGTTTCTGTGATTACTCTAAGGTTCATGGCCTAATGACGGACGGATTGCCATAGAAAATATTAAATTGGAAAGTTGCTCAAAACGTTTGCAAACCTTGAGTTGAATAGTTATGTATACATTCCAAGACCAGTGCATAAAATTAAAGTCATTTGTAATAAAAAAGAGTAAATGTTTAAATAATTTTATTATTAAATAATAATGGTTAGCATGAAAAAGTTATACAATGCTGTAAAAGTCATATTTACCTAATGACAGTGTCACACAGTTAAAAAAAAAAAAAAAAAGCACAATTTGTCGACAACCTCCTAAATTTCTTTTTACATAGCAAAGACAACTTGAAGTTGTCCCTCTTTCACGAATATTGTTCATTCCTGTCATCGGCTGTTTAGTGGTTACTTACGAGATGCCTGTTGGCAACGGCAACCTTCATGACTTCTTTATTTTTTGTTTCAGAAGTTGCTCCTTCTTCTGTTCCAGTACTGAGAGCTCGGCCGTCAACTGTCGCACCCAAGTGTTGTTTTCCCTCAAGGTTATTTTTAAACTGTCAATGTCTGATCTACGCACCATGTTCCTACACAGCTGCCTTTGCAAGTAACTGAACAGTTTGTTAAGAAGATCAACGTTACGATAGCAGCGATAATGCAACGGTGAAAACTCGCCATTGCTTCGGCCACGTGAATTAATAAACACGTTTGTTAAATATTAAAACAATATAAAACTCTTTTTGCTTGGATCAGCGTCATATTGTTGGATTTACTACACTATATTTATTAGTAATTGTGAATAGCATGACTTGACGACAAATATGTTTGTAAATAAGTGCATGTATGAACCTGCATTTCCCCGTTTCACAACATTTTATCTTAACGGAAAGTTAAAGAGACCGTACGTAATTAATAATACTATGCTAATTTAAATATATATGAAAAATTGATGCGTGTATGAATGTTAACTATGGACTCCAAAACTGCTGGACTTTTTTGATGAAATTTCCAGGCAATCTTCAGATTAGCCCAGCGAGTGATCGTGTGAAGTTTGGTAGCGATCAGATCAACAGATTTATTTATTTATTTTTGCTTTTTGGCAATTTTGTGTCAAATTTTCCCTATAAATAAATTAATAAATAAGTTAATAATAAATTATTTAACTAGACTGGAGACTTGGAACTGTGCGACGTGTTAATGTATAGACTTCAATTCTTGGCTATAGAAAATTAGTGCTACCCGGGTCGCTAATATAATATAAAATATAGTAAAATGAGACACGCGAATATCACTAAGATAATTCGTTAGATATCTATACCAGTTGAACAGTCTTTTAAAATCGTTAGACCGAAATGTATTGCTAGAAAGGCGAGCGTTTAACAAGATTTATTTTGCTGCTTCAGTTTCCACAAATATTCGGTAGTTTCCTTGAATAGTTATAAAGAAAACAGAAAGTTGTCCATATGCAATCGGTGCAATTAGTTGCGTCCCACATCTCTTAGGTGGCGTTACCATCATGTCGCAAAGCACCGCCTTCTGCTCGGAGCAGCGAACAAGGAAAGGGAAAAAGTGGAGTACGAAAGAACTCATCGACTAAGGCCGCCTTCCGTTATTCACTGATTTCACTGGCCAGTGTTTTCAGTAATGTCAGGTATAGTTCCGAAATTGCTGACGGCACTGATAGTCACTGATGGTCGGGTGATGACGATACCCTGTGCGAGGCTACATCCGTTTACTGAGATTACCGATTTTACTGGCGCTTCAGAGCATCAGTGTTGTCAGTATACCAATATTTATGGCGGAAATTCAAAAGTTGAAGTTATCTAATTATAGGACGAGTCTTTTTTTAATATATAAGGGCTTAAGATGGTATCTATTAATTTATATACGTTTATTTAACGTCTGTTTATAGTTACAAAAGCATTCGTCGTGCAGTTTGCAAAGACTAAATAATGTTTAGAGGTTGAATCGTACATTGTTTATGCATTTAAAAATAATTGATACAGCTTCCCAAACCTTAAATACACACAAAGTATAAGTTGCGCCGTGAAAAAACGAAGAAAACAGTATCAGTCGTAAGTCGTGCTAGATGTATCAATATGCTAAAAATATACCGACTTTATTATTAAAGTAAATACAATTTATACAACGAACAAAATAAACATGATATGTTTATCGCAAGAATGAAACCACAGATAGGCCAGAGGCAACGTACATTGCAATAATGTTTACTGATTTAATGTTCCGATATTATCTATTTACTGACAGTGAAAATATTTTGCTGATTACTGACGCTGTTCCCTTATTGTTCACGGACACTGGCGAACTGTCGGTGATATCAGTGAAATCAGTGAATAACGGAAGGTGGCCTAAATGGATGAACCGCACGCGCAATGGAAGCATTGAAGTCCAGGAAGAGTTTCCTAAGAATATCATAGGAACTTACGATCACTTATGGACAAGCCAGGTTACAAATCGTGACTAGCTAAAGCTATCCTCGCCTGTTGGGAAATAGTATATGAGACTTTATCACAATGACTTAAGAGTTAGTGGACGGAATCTTTCTCTTTACGTTTGAGGCACGGAAACGGGGAAGGCGATAAGTCGAATATAACACGTCCGTCTAACACCTCATCGCCTCTAGGAGCGAAGAACTGAACTAGCGTACAGTATTTTCGTAGAATGTGTTTTTCAATGGGACTTCAACCGACGACCCAGTAATTTTATTTGCGGAAAGTATGTGGGTAAATTCCAATGCAGGTTTCTATGGTTTAGTGTTACGATCGATATTTTCTCAGCTACAACAACGTGAAAAAAAAAATTTTTAGCACTTTTGAAGAGCTTGGGAATCATGTTTTTAAAATACGGACGACATTTTTAAATCATGGGGCCACAATTTGAAGTGTATCTTCTTTCCGTAGATAAACGGATTCGAAACATATTTCTAATAGTTGTACAAGAGAAAACAATTTCCGTACCACGGTACAGCACGTCTCACGTACCAGATACACTAAAACTTAAAGAGTGATTGGTACATAATTCCGCGCTAAAAGCATCAATTCGAAATTGTAAGTTTTCGAAGCCAATTTACAAAAAATAAAAAACCAGCAACCCTAGAAAATAGTTTCTGCCAACTTTCAGAGCAAAAATTGTTCTCGATTAACGTATATCTGAAGAACAATCTCTGACGCCGAAATCTCGTATATTTAATAGCGGCGCAATGCATTATTCTTGATAAATGTTTGTTCATAAAATTGGCAAATATAATTATCAAGGATTGTTTCATTGCAGTTTTTTCTATATTGACTTTCAAAAAGTGTAAATCTCAACTGAAGAATACAGCGCTTATTAATCTACCACGCCCTCTTAAGGGTGCGGTGTACCACAATTTTCATCATCATTACTTAATTTTTTATTTGTACCAGATATATTTTCTTACTTTAGACACAAAATGTGACTAAATTTGGCTCTAATGGAATTTTTTTATCTCTCATAGTTTTCGCGTAGTGGCTTGTTAAAGTCATATTTTGCATGTTTCCGTTTTAACGACTACACTAAAACCAACTGATATACAAAACTAAAAAAAAAAATAATCACAGAGGATAAATACATTGCAGGCTACAATGACATGCTCATAAAATTAAAGAATAAAAATTATTTGAATTAAAAAAAGAAATGCTGAAACTGAAAATATAAAAATAAAACTCGCCTATCTACCAATGTATTTTGCATGACCCCCTTGTTGTTTGGCTGCAGTTCACGAAGTTACCCAGAGTGTTGTGCGTCTTTGGCGCTGCAATCAGGGCGGTCGAGCTCAAACTCCGCCTACCTTTTTCCCAGTGTCAACATTATAAAGTAAATTAAGATTGCTGGAGCCATTATTTAGGATTGTGAGCAAAGGAAGTATTTCAAAAATTGATTTAAAAAATGCGTTTTGATAAATTGTTTATGTTTATAATATAAACACAGGACAAAAACGGGAGGGGAGTGGACGGAGTTTGAGTTAGAACGGCCTGACTGCAGCGCCAAAGACGCACAACCCTCTCGGTAACTTGGCGAACTGCAGCCAAACATAAATGGGGTCAAGTTTCCAGGCGAGTATCCAGACCTGTTCTTCTACGGCCGTGTTATAAACATTACTTCCGAATTCCCAATTCAAACAAATGACTACCGCAAGGACGCATCCTTGAACCAAGAATGTGTGGAAGGGTGCATCTTGGATCCTCTATAGAATACGGTCACGAATAAAAAATGGTTGCATCCTTCATGATACACTTTTCTAGGATGCGACGTTTCGAAGAATCCTTCAAGGCACTATTCGGAAACAGCCATTGCTATTTCTAACCTGTATGGAATTAATTTTACTGCAAGCGTAGGGAGAAATGAGGTTATGCTCGTACAAACTACAGCCAAATTATACACAAAATTATCTTTGCGGAAAGGTCTATTTTCCAAAAATCATGGCAAGATAATTTCACTGCATGAAAAGAGACTGGAGATGAATGCGGAATAATTGTCTCACTCGTAGATACAAGCCACGCCTTCAGTTTCCTGGCGTTCCTCTGGTTCGTTCGAGTTCTTCTATCTCCCGTTTCAAAACACAGCACTTATTCGTCAAGTCGTTTATCTTGTTGTAACTTTCCTCCACCTGTTTTTCCAAAGCCAGCAACTCCTCCGCAGCACCATAATCACGCGCACAAACTTCTCTCAAGAGGAAACTGCACGTTTGTTAAGAAGCTAACTATTTATTTGAACGCAGTGACTGTAGGAACACCATACTGTAACTTTTCTCGTAACCGATTGTACAGTTACTCAAATGCCGCCTTTTGAGGTAAATACATAAACAAATAAATAAATAAATAAATAAATAAAAAACCTCAAGTAACACGGCAATTAATTACGATTGTCAAGTTATTAGAATGGTAAAGGATATGAGCAAATATTTTACAATATTATAAAATAATGATTAATATAACACAAAAAGATAATTTAAAAAATGTTGCCTTACGAAAATAAAATTCTTTAGGATCATGAACTTGCAACACATTGCAACAAAAGTAATACTTTTGTTCAGTTTCTTAAAATCAATAACCACAAATCAAGAATCAGCCTCGTATTGTTATAAACACTTTTTAAAGTTAAAATGCATTATGTTTTAATTATGTTCTATGACTGCTGTCTTAGTGAAAGTACATTTTAATACGTCGAAAAATTGAAAGTAAAAAGTTGTAAGTTCGGCTTGCTTTAGGTTGACTACACTGGTATTGACTCTGTATTTACGTTATCAAAATTGTTATTATACGAGGTGAGAACTGTATCTGTCGCTCTTCCTTCTAGCATTCTTTTGATCTACATTTCAAGTCCAACATGTTTTCCTAACATTTAATTTTACACTGCCGAATATAGCGAAAATGGATGTTTTGCGGACATTTTAGGCACGAAAATCTTGGCGCTGGAAATTTTTGAAAGGCTTAGGCGTGTATTATACATATTTTCCTTTAATATGACGTCATCTTAATATAGAAAATGAAGTGTCCTGATACACTCACTCATTCATCAACGCACAGCCCAAACCGTTGGACCTAGAACCATGAAATTTTGAGGGAAGCTTCCACTTGCCCCGTAGGCACCCACTAAAAAAGTATTTTTCGAAATTCGATAATTAAGGGGGTGAAAAGGGGTAAAATGTGTTTTAAAAGAATTGTTGATATCTCATTAACCGGGAAAGCTATAATAAATTTTTTAACTTCATAATATTGCCCAAAGAAATGTATATTCGCAAATTTTTCGACTTTGCGAAATTCGAAAGTTAAGGGTGTGAAAAGCCGTAAAATGTGTTTTTCATTAATCCGTGATTTCTCCTAAACCATTTCAGATAGTGAGGTGAATTTTTTTTTAATGATGTTTAAGTAAATATCTAAAACGAATTTTTAAAATTTTTCGAAATTCATCCTTGAAAGCTCATAAAAAAATATAACGTGTTTTTAAATTAATCCCACTTATCTCCTAAGCCAGTGGAAATATTGAAATGGCTTTTGCTTTAAAATAAATCTTACGTAAATATAAAAAAAAGTTGTTTCAGGATTTTTTGAAATTCGTTCTTGAAAGCTGTTAGAAAATTTAAATGTGATTTCAGATAATCATCTGTACCGCTTATACCCGTTGAGATATCGAGATGCTATTTCGATAAGAATGAAGCTTATGTAAGTATCTACAAATCAAATTCAGGTTTTTATGAAATTCGAAAATTAAATAGGTGAAAAGCAGTAAAATGTTACAGTCTCCCGAAAAAAAAGAGAATGATCACGGAAAAATAATTCAACAGTCCTTTCTTTTTGCCAACCTACTCATAAATAAAACATATTTGGACTCATACGAAAGAATTTTCACGGCATGCCTTTAACATTCACTCAGGAATTGTATAAAGTTTGTGGTGTGGAAGGGGTGGGGTTACGGGTTCGTATCTCGAGCAAGACTTTGCGATGGGAATTACTATGACATCATACGAGCATATTACGCGCGCTCTTTACACTGAACTAAGACAGTTAATTATAGTTCACTGTTATTGAGTACGCCAGCTGGTAAATGCCTTCATCACATATTTTATCCAGAGTTACTATTTACATTACGTAATTTCGCGCAGGCAACGCCGCAGCCGGCCGGCTAGTTAAATTATAAGAATCACTATTGAATGTCTCATAGAGGTGTGTTGTCTGCGAGAAGATTGCACGGCAGTTCACTGACTTGTACCTAGAGGCTAGACTTCGACGTGATGTGCTTATTGTGTCACCCTTACAGTTTCCGCACTTCAAGTACTCAAAGGCACAACATTCGTCCACCCAGACAGCCATCTTTGATATTTATATTCGTCATACAAGCATAATAAAGTTCTTGTCAGATGCAATACAATAAATTAACTGTCAAGAATGTTTAGTGTTGTGGTTATAGTTTATTACCTATGGAACATTTTGTTCCACGTTTGTTGAAACTGAAAATGTTATTGATTTCATTCAGTTTAGTTACGTAACCTCAAAAAATGCTAACCTCGATCAAATATATGATTTAAGACCGGCGTTGCACTTTAGACGGTTATAGGGTGCGGTCTACTGCAATTTTCATCACCATTTTTAATTTTTATTTGTACCAGACATTTTTTTTTTTCTTATTTTAGACACAAAATGTGACTAAATTTGGCTCTAATGGAATTTTTTTATCTCACATAGTTTTCGCGTAATGGCTTGTTAAAGCCATATTTTGCATGTTTCCGTTTTAACGACTACACTAAAATCAACTGATATACCAAACTCAAATAGATCACAGTGGATAAAGACATTTCAGGCTGCAATGACATGCTCATAAAATTAAAGAATAAAAATTATTTGTATTTTAAAAATAAAATAATTGAATTTTAAAAATTTTTATTTTCCGTTTCATAAATTTTTTAAAATTCAAATAATGTTTACTCTTTAATTTTATGAGCACATCATTGTAGCCTGCAATGTCTTTATCCACTGTGATTTTTTTTTTTTAGTTTGGTATATTAGTTGGTTTTAGTGTAGTCGTTAAAACGAAAACATGCAAAATATGATTTTAACAAGCTATTACGCGAAAACAACGAGAGATAAAAATATTTCATAAGAGCCAAATTTAGTCCCATTTTGTGCCTAAAAAATATATACAGTATATATATATATATATATCTGGTACAAATAAAAAATATAAAAAATGATGATCAAAATTGCTGTAGACCGCGCCCTTTACCTAGTGATATGTAGGTGTAGTCACGTGACAAACAAGGGCAGTATACTGAAAGGCGTACAAACAACCCGCACCTAAAATAAGGGTCGTTCAAACCTTTTTTAAACAGTGCATCCATACAGACTTGCATTAGCAGATCTTGTTATTAAGTTGAATGCAAGGACTTTACATATTATTATTATGACGTTTTAACTTGAAACGTTTACGACGATAGGTTATTATTTACACTGTTTACTAGAACGTTATTTTTTAAATTTTACAAGAGAGCAAGTAACGTAGTACAGGAGCATATGTGTGTTGAAATGTTTCTTTCCTATGTACCCCAATATTTTAGAAGAAAGAAAACTTACCTAATTACCGACTTTAATAAACACTTTGGTTTAAGTTGATAAATAGCCAAAATTATAAAATGCTTTGTGTTAAAAATATGGTACGGTGTAAAGTACAAACAGTTTTCAACAAATATGTGTGACGGTTTTACGGTACCTGTTCTCTTTTATAATTTTAGATAGAATTCTAAAAAAACAGAGTTAATACGGGCCGGTATGGTCTTGTGGCCTACTATGCATTTTCCAACTCCACGTCGTGTACATATACAGTATATTTGCTATGTAGCCTACTTTAGTTCTCATCAGCAGCAGCAACGTATGGTGAATGTGTTGCAAGGCGAGCTGTGCTTGTCGGCAACTGTACATGTTCACTTCCTCGCTAACCTCTCAGGCGTGGTTCTATACAACTTGTATAACGATGTGTTTGACACGGCTGGCACTATGGTTACTGCATGTACCGAGACTGTACAGCACTGAGCGAACACCAGCTGACCTTGCAACCGCTAAGCAGCTGTTATTACTCACTGAAAGTGTGGAGAAAGTTTACTGAAGGATACGCCATTGGATCGACGGGCTTGTTTCCCTGCTCGTATAAAGAAATCAGGGCGTTAGTTAACGCTTCCATCACACCTTCGGTTTCCAAATATCTTTTGAACTTCAACTTCCTAGCTTCTGCCTGAAATATAAACAAGCACAGTAGACAAACAGGCGTAGCTTTCTTTGTGTAAATAAAACACTTTTAATGAAATAACTCTCATCGATTGCCAACTCGTTACAATTATTGGAAGCCTATGGATTATTTCGGGGTGAATGTGATGGTATATTTAACCAATTTGAACCGATTATTTTATGAAATTGATAAGAGAACTGCTAAAGAACACATATTTATATCTTAGGAATATTATTAATTTAAGTTACACAATTTTGACATAAAAACATTTTTTTCTGGAATGCAATCAGGATATATACAGTTTGTCAAGCTATAAATGTGCTTGGCAGCTGGAGTAAGATTCAAATATAATATTTATGTAATTGTATGTATTATAGATATACAGGACGAGTCAAGACGGAATGTATTAATTTCGTGTGGTGATAGCCCACAAAAAAAAAAAAGTCAGAAATGTGTGTTCAGTTTGTCCCTAAAGTGAATATAGTCGTAGAAATGCTAGTTTGAAAATATACTTCCACATTATAATTAAAATTTAAAAACTACGAAATATTAAATAATGAAACATTGTGAAAATAAATAAATGACTGTACTTAATTTTCAGTAATTTAGTTTGGTAATGTTCATTATTGTTGAAATGGGGCACGACACAACTTCGGAACACTTCACTGTAATTCGTGTTCTATTACAGAATATTAAATAGGCGCGGAAGATTAATAAGAAATACAGTATTGTCGAAAATTGCTAGAGTTAACCGTTTTCGAGAAAATTGTATGTAAAATCGTCTGAAACATATGCAGGCCTTTCGACTTCCCTGTAACCGAACTAAAAGACAAGTTGCAATAATATTGTTGCGACGAATTTATCATCAAATATTTGTAACACGGACAGTATAAGTAGGCGAATAGTGCTATTGCACTCTGTGGGCAAGGATACTACAATATTAAAATAAAACCCACAGATTTATGGAAATATTCACCAAGTTTAACAAACTCTTGCATCCAGACACTGTAACCCTGTTGTTAATAGTTACAACACATTATTTGCTGTCTACATACCTTCTGGGATGTTTTGTAATACCACTAACAAAATGTTTTGCATCACTGCATGAGGTAGCTGCTTTGTGAAGTGATTAGGACGCACTTTCAGGACAAAAGCGATTTATGTTCAATTATCACTCCACCCCGAAGCATTCTTTGTACAGAAAACGGCTACCAGTTTTTATTTAACTTTATTTATATAGGAGTATGTCGAAGACCCCAAATACATAGCCACTGGCCCAGGGTATGGCATTTGTCAATACACTACAACATTATCCTGTACAACAAATAATAATAATATTTACAATATATAACAATACTTTCTTTAGCAGACTAGGTCAAAAGAACAACGTACAAAATACACAAAACAATATGGATATTGAAAATAGGTACAGCTATAACATAATTAAAACCAAATAGCCTCATTATGCCATATGAAGAGTAGATATAGTCA
Organism: Medauroidea extradentata; assembly: GCA_003012365.1. Classification (NCBI taxonomy): domain Eukaryota; kingdom Metazoa; phylum Arthropoda; class Insecta; order Phasmatodea; family Phasmatidae; genus Medauroidea; species Medauroidea extradentata. The sequence continues at coordinate 1,665 of PNEQ01086354.1, read as the reverse complement.
TAACTAGAGGTACGTAAATTTCGCAGACACAATCCAGGTCAAGTTGAACGCCAATTGTATATACTTCATTGTCATGTCTGTGACTTGCTGGCGGCTGTTACGAAACGCGTTTGACTGCTGCAAGCCAGTAGTAAATAGGGAAATAATGCGAAGTCTATCGCTTGCTACCTGCTTGTACGGTTTTAAGCCAATAGATAATCGATTGTGGCCAGTGGGTGTATAGGACTGACAAGTCTAGGCTGCTGCCAGATGAATCCGCGAAATTGACGTACCTCTACTCGTAACTTATGCTGTTCGGAGTAAAGTGAACACTCATGAAAGCCATGCTAAATTTTTGTTTTCAGCCAATTCGTATCTCTCCACGTGTAATGGCTAATGATGGGAAATGTCTAACCTCTCTGGACACGTCACTTGATGTTTGTGCGTGAAGGATAAACTGTGCAGTCGATAGGAACCTACATATTTGATTTAAAAAGTTTATTAAATCTATAAAATGCAAAGATATTGATTTCAGTTGGTTATTTTTTTTCTGTATTATCGTATTTAAACAGGAAAATACACGGAACTACATTCAGTAAATTGCTACCAACCATACAAATTGCAATGTAACTATTATTTACGTTGAATTATGTGCAGTAACGACCAGTGATATTTTTGAAAGGTTAAATCTTTAGTGCTCACTTTATCCCGAATGACCTTATAACACATGTCGTGGTTGTCGCAGTGGCTAGTGTACTCGCCTCCCACGAGGCGATCCAGGTTCGGTTCCCAGCGGGGTCGGTCCACGGATTTGTGGGAATAGTGCCGGGCAATACCGCTAGTCGGCAGGTTTTCTCGGGGATCTCTCGTTTCCCCCGCTCCTTCATTCCGGCGCTGCTCCATACATCATGTCACCCTTCACCAGCGCTCATTAAGACCTAGATGTTAAAGGTGTTCAAGTGCGATAAAATCATAATTTAATATTTTTATGAACTAGTATTAGTTTTGTAGACGATACTTGTGAGTGCACTTTCTTCTTACAAAACAATTTTAACTCTCATAGTTTTCTCATAACGGTGGGTCAAAGTAATAATTTGCTTGTTCTGCTACCATGCAAATAGCGAAAATTAATTGATCTACTTCAATGAAATAATTCACTGTGAACTAACATCCCATAAGCTCTGCAATAAAACATTTTAAAACCCACAACGTAATAGTTGTACTTAAAAAAAAAAGATCGCAGAATTTAAGAAAAAAATTGCAAATTCAGCATTTTTTACTATAAAATACTGCATGGGATACTTTTAAAAATTGCTTATTGCCGTTCGGGGTGATTAGAAACACTGGGACGAACAGAAACACAATATTAAAGCTAAATTATCGATATAATTTCTGCTTTTAAAATTCAATTTTTAGGTAGGCAAGTTAAAACAGTTTACAAACAGCAGTTTTATTGTAATTAGATTCAGTGGCGTAGCCAGAGGGGTGGCCCAGGGGGCCAGGGCCCCCCGACCAACTTCACACTGTTTTTAAAGTTATTTTTGGCTTACTTGTATAAATTCAATTGTTATTTTTATTTTATGTTTATTTTATATTTACATTTATTTATTTTATATTACCAAAGGAATGTAACCTATACTCCAGTGCTCTGTCAGGTAACAGCTGGGATTATTTGGTGCTTGACGT
>PNEQ01086353.1:7987-24247 GCA_003012365.1 Medauroidea extradentata | reverse complement strand
ATTTATTTATATTCGATAATGTATACTTTTGTACACAACCCTAAAATCAGTTATCGAAAGTTGAAAACGTTATAATAAATACAAAATGTAGAGTTAAAATTAATGTATTTACTATGAAGACAATCCAAGGTATAATTCGTAGTCAGATCGTTGAGCTAGACGGCGCGGCGCCGCGCGCCAGAGATATTCTGTCTTCAACTTGCCGCCAAAACAATAGCGATTCGCGAAACTCGCCAAGAGGGCCATAAATAATAATTTTATACTATCCTTTTTGTTTCTTCCGCTGACACCCCCCATCTATCTCGTAAAACCAAAAAGTTTCTCGCTTACTATATTTTACCCTGCATTTCCCGGTCAAAAATGTTCATGCCATCGTTAAACTTTTTTTTTACATAGTAAATAACTGTCATAAAGAAAATTAAAGGATAGCGTCATTGGCAGGACAGTTCATTAATACTCTGTAATTTTTTAAAGTCAATTGAACGAATAGTTTTCGATTGGTGATGAGTTAGGTTTTGCGATTTTTCGGGCGCGCGAGCATGACTTGGCTTGCGGTAGCTGCGAAGGACCCAAAATGGCGGACGATTATACCTAGTCTTTATAGAGCCCTAGCCCGCCGCCTGTGTTAACATGGGTCGTGGCGGTAGTTTACTCCCAGTGGTTAGGGTTTAACGTCATGGGAACGGAAAATAATAAAGTACATCATAAAAACGTTAAATGGAGTATAATACCTCAGTGCACAAGCACTTCGACTGCAACACCGGACAAAATATTCATCACCGTCCCGCAAGAAACATGTAAACGAAAGAAATGGTTCAATGCCATTCGCCGTTGGTATGAAGATGTTTCACCGAAATCAGTTGTTTTTATCTGTTAAGATCATTTTGAAGTAAGTAAATGTAACTTATTTAACTTCTGCAATAATTATTCTCAGGAAAAAAAACTGAAATCGTGCTATCCAATTCACTATTTCTTAAAAACCTTGATCGTGAGGTCATTTGGACTAACCTTAAATGCAAGTTACGTCAGTCTACATCGAACGGGAATGACTTGATTAAACAGTTTTAAATAATTTGTAGGTATTTACATTAGGTGGGCCTATTGTAGTTTTTTTTTATCAAAGTTCACATGTTGACCAAATAACTATTGCAAATAAAAATTTGAAGAGATAAAAAAGCACGTGTATATTGGCGCACATTATGCTGTTATTTCAACATTGAAAATAAAGCGTAAATGAAAAAATACCTTTTAAAAATGACAGAAATATTAACAATAATTTGGTTAGATTAATTTTACCTATATATTTGCATAGCATCACAGTTAATTTCATTTAAATAGGCCACCTCCTTTACAACACTGAAGGCTGCATGAATTAATGTATGCCAAATAACTGAAATTTTTATACTGTACATTTGACATGGAAAATGACAGTTTGAAATTGAAGGCAGAAGTCACACTATGCACAAACCATTAAAAGAACTCCGCAAATGAAAAAGAACACACCAATTAGTGTTTCAAAACAACTGAAAACATTGTTGTAATGCAAAATCAAAATACGGTAGGCCTATGTCGGTTTTTCTTCTATTTTGTACAACTAATATGGGCTTCATTCTGTACTTATGTTTTTACTTTTCCACTCTTTTGTTCCATTTCTTTCCTGGTGACAAGGTAGAGATGGTCTTATAATGTTAAATAAGATGATGGGAAATATTTTATCAGTACTATAGACACAGAGCTTTTGAAGTATAAGCAAAACAATTTCAAATACAACCCTAATTAAAACATTTATACCAACAATTAATATAGGCCGATACATTACACAATAAGATATATATATATATATATATATATATATATATATATATATATATATATATATATATATATATAATGTTTTAATGAAACATGTTCACAACACTCCAACACTGGGACAGTCACGCAAAGTTATGGTAGCCTACTTGCTCATGTTATAAAATGTTTGTTTATTGAGCAAAATTTCTTTTAAATTAATTTGTGTTTTACGTAAGCAAGATATTCTATAAAAAACAGTTGCAACAGGAGTACCTTTTTTGTTACACAGGTAACATTACTAAACAAACCACCTTCCAATATAGAGAAAACCTCACGGTAAAATCAGTTGTATTTAATTAGAGGGTAGCCACTGCTATTTTCCAAAGGGTGAAAGGTATAGGTCATTCGGGATAAAGTGAGCACTAAAAACTTAACCTTTGAAAAATATCACTAGCCGCGACTGTGTATAATTTAACATTAACTATAGTGTTGTCTTACTGCTTGTATGGTTGGCAGCAAAATTACTCAATATAGTTCCATGTATTTTTTTTATTTAAATACAATATAGAAACAAACTCAACCGGAATTGACATAATTGTATTTTATATTGTTAATATTTTTTTTAATAAACTGTATCGATTCATACTGACTACATACTGTATTTTACCCGCGCAAACATCAAGTGAGGTGTCCAGATAGACATGCCCGTTGTTAGCCGTTACGCGCGGAAAAGATACGAGTTTTCTGAAAATAAAAATTTAGCAGGGCTATTTCGAGTGCTCACATTACCCCGAACCACCTATATCAAGCACCATATGCTGTTGGTTTGAAGATCCCTATAACATTAAGCAACGCTGGCAATATTGTTGGTACTCGCGTGGCGGCCGCTGGGATAGCCCGACCGACCAAGTTGCGCCCGCGGCCACCGGCAATGGGTGAGTGTGCCTGCGACAGTAGCGTAACTTAAAGGTAGGCCTACGGTAATTAAAAGAACCAGAATATTTCTGATTCACATATGATTTACAGTATGTCACTACAGGCAAACAACGTCTGCAGTACGTATTTTCGCGTAAATTATTCAGTTTTCCACATAACATTCCTACAGTCATGAATGGCTGGTCCGTCACGCAAATCACGAACGGTTATGGCTTTCAGTACCGGTACTTCATTATATTGCGAGGCAATTGTTTTTAATACCAGTACAGCATTTTGAGTAGTGTCGTACTTTGTATGAAAACTCATATGTACGTTTTATGTTATTTGTCGGTAATGTACCGTACTTTAGAAATAAACTATGAGTAACTTGCCTTTGTAATTTAATTCATTTCGTTTCCGCTCCAATGACGTAACTGGAATTAAAATAGTCTTGTATCATATCAGAATCAACTCGGGGCAGATTATTACTTTGTGCTTTTAAAAAAAGCCAATTTCTTCCCGCAAGTTCAATAAACAAAACATTTATAGCCTCTATCTGCCACGAGCGCAGACGGAGCGCGGATGCGGATACTAAGGTGTGACGTCAGACCAGTGAGAAAGCGTTTCGCGGTCACGTGATAACGCCCGGCTAAATTACTGTTTTTAATCTCAAATAACTCAATTCCTACCGATTTTCACGGGATAAAAAGTTAATAGTTACATTTATATGTGTATAAAAGAGCATCTCGAGCAGTTCTAGACATTTCTATGAAATGTGAATGTTCCCCATTAAATGAAGGTTATGTTCGACAGAGGTATCCATGGAGATAGGAATTGTATCCCACACCTGACTGAAGCTCCTCTTTTCAAGTCGTCCATTAACCAGAATTTCGTCAATTACGTAATTAGCTATAAACATAGCATTTACAGCCTTGGAAAGAAAGGGCCAACATGGAGAAGCCGATTTTAAACAAAACCACCAGACAGGTTTTTGATATATGCTCTCGTTTAGGAGTAAAACATTAATATCCCTAAAATGTAGAAACCTGAGAACATGGCCTTAAGGGAGTTCCAGAGGAAAATAATCACAATTTTATATTTGAATGAAACAGTGTTAGTTTTGTAGATGTAACTTGAGAGTACATTTTCCTTTTAAGATAAAACTCAGCCAGTTTTCCCACAATAGCATTTTAAAGTCAAAATTTGCATGGTTTTGATTCATACACACCCGAAAACCAATCAACATAATTAAACCAAATACGTAACTCACAGTGTAAGAACATGTCACTGTCGAGGGCTTTACGTATGCCTAAAACCCATTCCAGAAATGTTTATTATTTTATGAAAATTTCACAAAATGAGAAATTTTTTGCTAATTTTAGATTTTTTTCAATATAAAAACCTTTTGTATTTGGTTTTTATTTACACCAAGCTGTAGCCTGTGACATGTACTTGAATTGTGGAGAAAAATTTCGCAAGTGGTTATTATTATTTTTTTAATTTATAGTAGATTTCGTGGAAGGCGGAATAGCATATGTATTCAGAAAATACAGCAAGAAACCATATGAATATTTTGATAAAGTAATAGTTATTAAATATCAACAGAGGCCATCAACCATTCTCATGAAAGGAAAGAGTTGGTAGTGATATATATTCGTGAAATGTATTTTATAGCGAGATTTATGATTAGAACTTCCATGCCGTATTTAATTTTGCGACGTGAAATGTTGCTTAAACAATGAGGAAACCTTATATAGATCTCTGAGAACACCCCTGCAAAATATCCACTTGTAAAACTTCTTGTCGACCGTTACCTTTCTGAAATTTCTTAAGAGTTAGTTGACCTGGCGCGTGAGTCGTGCTGCAGCGTGGTACGGGAAGTATTTATTCGAGTATAACTATTAAAAATGTTTCCAATGCGTTTATCTACAAAAGGAAGACACTTAAAACTACGCCCTTATGATTTTTAAAAAACCGTTCGCTAACTAAAAACATTATTTCCAAGCTCCTCGAAAGCGCTAAAAATGACTTTTACGTTGCTGTAGTTGAGAAAATGTAAACCGTAAACATACAACAAAATAATAGAAACCTGCAATGGACTTTACCACATATTTTTCACAAAAAATATAAGATGGTCTTAAATTGAAGTCCCATCGAAAACTACATTCTACGAGAACACAGCAGGATAGTTTAGTCCTTCGCGCATAGAGGCGATGACGTGTTTGACGAATGTGTTATATTCGACTTATCGCCTTCCCCGTTTCCATGCCTCTAACGTAAAAAAAAGCTCGTGTCTACTAACTCTTAAGAATACGCCAAGAACAAATTTTGATCAGAATATTTTCTTAAAATAATAAATGTAAGATAGCATTTTGGATATCAGTTACCATACAAACAAAAAAAATAAGGTCCTGAAATATTATTGTTCTTTGAAAGTTCGTGTAGGACTCTTCTCGTTTGAAAGAGATGTTTTTAAAATAGATTAATGATAAAGTAGTTTATTTTAACACTAATCCATCATTTCAAATTCTGCGATTGCAATTTTAGTAGGAAGAGTTGTTGAGTGGACACAGTAAGAAAGCTTGCTTACACTAGGGGTATACACATTGATATGAAGGCAGTCTTCAGGATGTCCGGTGTCGTTGAAATCTAAAACGTCGTATGTTGAGTCTACAACAGATGTTGGGCACTTCCGGTTGAACTTCGTGGCATCCAGCACTCCTTCCCAGGGCAATGGCGGCTCCGGAGGCTAGAAAAATAAGAAGGGACGTAAAAGACTAAATCAATAACACAAACCAAAGAGAACTTTACAGTTTAACTAAAAGTATAAAACAGCTTAAAATATCAGGGATGAACTCGTTAGCGTTGGCACGCAAATGACGGCAGGTAAACAAACTTTCAGACAGAAGGTTATTTTTAGAAGGAGTCACCAAAATAGTTATTGGCAACTTAACAAAAATCTATTAATATACACGTACGCACAGCCGTGAGTTATTTAGCTTGTCAAACTCCATGTCTTTATTGGATGATTTCTGGAAAATTGTACAATAACTGAAAAAATATAACCTCATTTGATAAAATAATTAATATCATCATTAAAATACTTAGAAAATATCCTAAGTTAACTGGGATAATTAACTCCTTCGTGAGGAGGCACTTTGGAAATAAGTGATTAAGAAAAAACCTGTACTTAAAAATTCGTTGTATCTGTATTTTTTTTTCGAAGAATTTATGTGGGTTAAAATCACGTTTGTTTAGTTATGGCTTATTATTTTTGGAGATAACGAATTGTCAGTGACATCTCTGCCGAGCAATTTTCATTGAACAGTCAACCAACCACCGAATGACGTCTCTGCCGAGTAGTTTTCACAGAACAGCCATTCGGTGAGTGGATAGCTATAGAAAAACGTCTATGAATTCGGCCCTTAGACAAAAGTGACGCCAACCACACTGGTCCTACAGCTGGCTTGCGAAGCGACTGCACGAACTAGCCAGCACAGAGCAGGGGGAGGACCACCTCGAGGTCAACATCGGCGCGTGACTCTCTGAAAGGTCGCTGCAGAAGTGGCTGCGTGATTGAACTAATAGCGCAGCAGATGACCGCGTGATCCGGCCATCCACTCCTCTCCCCTCTTTCAGCATCACGCTGATGGACCATTAAAGGTGTTCACGTGGTAAAAATATGTACTTTTATATTTGCACGACATAGTGTTCGTTTATAGACGTTACTTGTGACAACATTTTCCACTTCTAAACATTTTTTTAGCTCTCGTAGTTTTTACATAGCGACACATCAAAGTCAAAATTTGCAACTTATGTTAACATTGGTTTAACAAAAACCAAGTGACTTACTCGAATGAAATAATTTACACTGGAATTATGTTTTACGTGGCACATGCTTGAAGATTTAATAACATACAACGAAGTCCTTTTGTTAAAAAAATTGTAATAATTTTAAGATTTAAAATAATATAAAGAAATTTCATTTTTTTTTACCTTTGAGCATATGCCGCTTAATATATAGTTTGAGTGTAAATTAAATCATTCAAGGAATTTACTAGTATTTTGTTATGCCTATGTTCCCGCAACTTGCAAATTCGGACATTGACATGCCGCTAAGGGAAAACTACGAGAGCTAAAAAATGTTTACAAATAGAAAATGAAGCCACAACTGACGTCTATAAAACGAACACTATGCCGTGTTTTCATTGGCGTTACACGTCTTTCCAAGCTCCAACGACATCATCTGTCGTAGCCTCGCCCGAGGAGTCGGCCCAAAAACATCCTGTTCGTCAACACAAGATGGGTGAGATCATTAAAATAACTGGCTAGTGAAACAAGTAAGTGTCAGGATATGGCACAAGGCCAATGTTTTTGCCGGCCTTCGTAGCGCAGTATGTTAGGGTGCCAGAGGTCCTAGGTTCGAGTCCGGCTTGAGCATGGCTGTTATGTAGTCCCATCACTTGACTTCAGCCTCATCGGCTCTTGCGGGGGCCGCCCACCGAACGATTAAAATGCGTTGCATTGTGTTCGTAAACAGGTTTTGTTTAATGAAACTATTCCACATGAGCCCATTGTGCCAATGTACGAAACGAAAACACACTTCGGACAAAATAAGCAGGTCTTTGTTTAAACACCATGCTCATTAATACACTGTTCCTAAGCCCTTCACCATTACTAAAAACGGCCTTTTCAGACTGCCGTACTTCAAATTGTAATAACTAGACGTATATGAATCTCATATTGAGATGTATGCTGAACGTTGCTACAGACTTTCCATCAATAAAATTATATGGTCACCGTTTAATTAAGAGGGCGTAGTAGATAAATAAGCTATGAATTCTTGAATTGAGATCTATATTTTTTGAAAGTCAGCAAAGAAAAAATACAAAATAGCATACCTTGACAGTTATATTTGCCAATTTTATGAGCACACATTTATCCAGAATTATGCATTTGTTACGCATATTCTTTTGAGCCGCAATAAAATGTACGAGATTTCGGCGTCAAAGAAAAACTTTTGCTCAGAAAGTTGGCAAAAACTATTGTCTAGGATTGTTGTTTTTGATTTTTACAAATTGGCTTCGAGGAACCTACAATTATAAACTGATGCTTTTAGCGCTGAATTATGTACCATACACTCTTAAGAGGGAGCGTTAGACAATTTTTCAGTATTTTCAGTTCTTGATTCGTAACATTTATTTTAATTGTATTACCAAAATTTTCTCTTCGTCAAAGCATAGGATTTATTCTTGGTAACTGAAAGTTAACCTGTAATTCTCTTGCATTGATTCTGCATGACAAATTAATGATAGATTCCATAATTATTTATGTCAAACAGTTTACCAAGAAAATATCCCATGCTTTGTCGAAGAGAAAATGTTGATAATACAATTTTAATAAATGTTGTTGGCTCAAAAACGGAAAATACAATAAAATTGTCTAACACACCCTTAAAGCCCAGTAGTAAATATGGATGTCCGCTTAGGGTTACATTTTGGCAACGTTACAAGAGTGGATATTTATTCAAGCACTGTTCTAATTTATAAAGTTTAATTTCTCGCTACCGAAAATTGCGTAAACGGTTGTTTTTGCTACCCTTCTTAGTATAAACATCTTAATGGAGAATTTTACGTTAAAAAAGTCTACTTTTAAGATACTGCATCAAGAAAACCGTCATTGTTCAGTTTCATATGCCTTCCTTGAGGTGATGCTTTTTAATATCAAGTGATCCACTGAAAAATCGTGAAATTTAGCTTTAAGTCTCTTTAATGCCGAATATATTTACATTTTTTAGTTAACTGTACAATTATTTTGTGATAAGAATTCAGGATCATAATAAGACTTGGCTTAGTGGAAAATTACTTCAAATAAAGAGATATAATTATATTGTTCATTTTAATTCAAGTTATATTGAACATTGAATTATATTAATTCAGGTCACTACGGAAAATATTGTACTGGACATACAAGTGACAAGAAAAAAAATATTTGGAACTAGCCATGCGGTTTACTTATGGTTGCATTTGACTTTATTATATTAAATATAAAGTAAAAACGGTTAGGTGTTAAATCCTCACCCCAGATTAACCGAGAAACGCTTAAAATTGCTAAATGAAAATTCAATAACGCCAAGGAATGTTTCAAGGCGAAGTTTAATTTTGTAATAAAAATTGTCAAAATTATTTCCTGAAAATCATATTTTACGTTATAACAGTTATTGTAATGTTAAAATCATAATTAATGTTATGGTTAGGGACTTTATCACGCTATTGTTCCACGAAAAAATGCAATAACCTTTAAGTTGTAGGAGTAGTATAGTATTACAGAGCATTTGAACGCCGTTAATATTTACACGTAGCTACTAGATGTGCAATGGACTGAAAATAGAATCCAAGCCGATGCTGTGTCTGATATGTACGGCGTTGGGATATGACGTGATTTGTTTACATTCCTCACCTGATCTAAAAAGTCAAATCTAAATTGAAGCCGAATAGCCCAGAGCTAGACAGTTTATTCACCACATGCCAAGTTATTAATGCCCCACTGAGATTTGGAAAATGGCCCAAACTAACAAATGTTAAACGGTTCGCATTAGCAAACATCACATATGAAAATGACCACATTAAGGCTAGCAGGGAATTGAAAATAAACTAACGTGGACAAATAATCACTCATTTCTTAATAACTGAATGCTGATTTTTTTCGTATGTTTCATATACTTGCTTTACTGGCATGTGAAAAGGACAACATCTCACTTTGCAATGTGTTTAGTTAGTAGTCAACAATTTATCATATTTTGATACTTAATTCTGAAAACTTTTATTAGAATAAATGATCTAAGAAGTGTTATAAATATTTGAAATACACATAATTTTTTCTTTAAATGAAATTATAAACAAATGAGAGAAAAACTCCAGAGGTGCTACAGGTAAATAAAGTGTGATACAAATTCGTTCATCGTATGTTAAGCAAAACTACAATACATACAGAATGAAAACTACATAGGCCAGTTTATATTATTTTATTTCAGATTTAATAACAGTAATCACATATTTTTTAAGTGCCTGTACTTTCTTATATTTTAAATATGTTTTATAGATTTTCTATGTATTCTAGTCTGATACATCGTAAAATTAAACATGCACCATAAGTTAAGTGCAATGTTATGTAAATTTTTGAAATTTTATTTAGCATATGCATTTCTCTCACCTTTGTACTTAAAGTTTTTATATACGAGTGCAAAGTATATGTGACCTAGAATTCTTAATTCGTAGGCAAATTCTATCATTCTCTACATTTTGCGAGTGCTTTGGAGATTATATTTCTGAAGAACTACGACTTCGAAATCATTAAGACAACTACACAAGAATCTGCTTTTCAAAATAGCCATTAAAGCAGCCCTTCACAACTAAGGACACTAAACTACTCGTTGACAACAGTTAACGTGTCTGAATAGCACCATTTTGCACCCAAAAATCTAAATTTCCCCGAACCCACTGCTTATAATATAGGGTATCAAAAAATAATTTTGTACTGAAACTTTTATGCAACCTACTACCCATAATCAGTATTGTAACATGCCGTTTACTGGGATAGGCAATACTGCAGTAATTTTCATTTTATCTGGAGCTACAAGTTGTATGTATGTTTCTAAGTATAGGCAGTTTCATATTCATTTAAAATTTTGTAATCTTAATATTAATTTTTTCATTTATTTGATTATTATTGAATAAATTATATAGCATATTTGTGATACTAGAAATTATCCTATGAACACTGTAATATGTAATATGAAAATATCTTACATGCATGTGTGGTTTATTAGACCAGATTAATAAGGGTGAGACAAAAAAGAAAACCAACCTGTATTTCTATTACTATAACTACTGATCAAATGGAAACTAAACGCCTGTAGAAGTCGTAAGAAAATATATTAAAATTGAAACTGATACAATAGAAAATAATGACTTCTACAGACAATTCAGGTTACTAAATAATAAAATAAGCAGAAAATACTATGGTGAAATAAAATTTCAAATGATAGCGTTTTACCATGACCAAGGTGATTTACTTCGACACGAACATGACCATCACTTAAACATGCAAACCCTGGTTCTTCGAATTGCACTGAGTTTTCGATGTTTGTAAATTCTGTTTGTTTCAGAAACAGATTATAAACTTCTTTGATTATTCTTTGCCAGTTCAGGTTAATAAATCTCGGATCGATCTTAGGTATTTTATTGTTTTTTTTTTTTAAGTTGGAACTCATTAAGATTGTCAGATGAATTCTAAAACCGTTCTAAAAAAATCAACTATTTTGGAATTGATCGAAAATTTACTAGGTTTTTCAACTCTGGACGAAGGACAATACTTAACATGACGGCGTACGATTCGGCTGGTCTTACCAAGGGTGTCTTGAAGTAGGTCGTGAAATTTGGCCCTTAGAACATCCCTCAATAATTTTTTGACTACGTCGTCCTCGGATTATGAATTACGTTCTCCTCGTCCTCGAATATAAAACACGTCGAACTGAGACCTTCGGAGACCCAGGACAGCAACGGATCCAAAATAGACCCTGGAATGGCCTGAACCGCAGGCTTTTCCTTATGATTCCCCTTGAAAATATTTCTTCGGCGTTGACGTCGTGGATAAATTCAAATATTTCTCTTCTGGTCGTAACCTTAGAAGCAAACTCGTACTTTTCTGACAACGCGCAGAAACACTTTTGCGCCTCGTCGAAGAAAATCTTGAGGTCAATACGTCAGTTCAGCACCATGGACGGGAACGTTCTTATTTTACGTAAAATTTTCTCATCGTTCTTAAACAAAATCTCCTTTTCTTGTTTTAGGCCACACTACAAATATCAATAACTGCTTTCCTCGTAGCTTGCCCCGGGTTTGTTCATCTATATACGATCAGGCCGGATTGTAGTTCACGGTACAAAACAAAAAATTGTTAGCATGAATATAAAAACTGGAGAATTCATTAAACACAATATCTTACACATAGTACACAGCCGATTTAAACATTTAGGCCATTCGGAATAAAGTGAGCACTAAAGATTTAACCTTTGAAAAAAATCACTAGCCGTTACTGCGTATAAGTCAACATTAACAACAGTTACATTATTGTTTGTATGGTTGGTAGCGAATAACTGCATGTAGTTCCGTGTATTTTCTTATTTGAACACAGCATTCGTGAAACAACATCAATTGCAAACGACCTCTGTACTTAATATACTTAAAAATATTTATTTAAGTTCTTACTGACATACCTGCTGACTGTACATTTTTATTTAATTAGCGGCAGCAGAAAGCGACGCAACCGAGTCGATTGTCGTTGGCAGACGCCGCTAACTCTACGCGCCACAGAGATAGTTTAAAATTTCACTGACAGATGGCACCAGAGTTAGGTTTTCGCCGCTTGGAAGCGAATTGCGTCATTCAGTTTGTTTGTCCGTTATGCAATGAATATCCGTTTCTGATAAACACATATAAAGTTTTAGAAGTGACTGTTCACGAATATCATTGATAAATTATGTGAAGTCATTAGTAATGTAAGTTGTTTTGTTTTATGATCGCCAGCCTGAGTATCTGGAAATAGAAACAGCATTTTTTCCCCTGTTTCACACATTAAGAAAATAGGTTATTTATTGTTTCTCTTTACGTGCGTCGTCGTTCATTGCAGTATGCTGAACGGAACTTGAATTCTTGAGTTGCGTGTGTCATGTGTGTTTTTAGTGGCGGTTTTAATTTAAAAGTTCGAATATACTGTGCATGCATTTACGAGATTCGTAACGGTAACAGAGCCGTTAGAGTAGACGCAGAGAAACCAGTGTTATAAGACGTTTACTAGCAGGTATTTATAACTAAGATTACTATTGAGTATAGCACATATTCAACACCCGTGCATTTAATGAGTACATATTGTAGTTAAAATTTATCGGAGCAGTGTAACGTAAATGAAACATTGTACAAGCCTATGCAAATAAAAGCACTTGGCAATGTTGATGTTTACATGTAGCGGAAAAATATAAACTGGCAGAAAATAGAAATTAATCAGGGTTTTTTGAGTGCTCACTTTATTCCGAATCACCTATAATTTGCCTGGCACGAGGTAACTGCGGTCATAGGATAATAAATACATAATTTTATTGACAAATAAATTTAAACTTATAATCATCTGTAACATCGGAGAAATGCTTTGTTACAACACTTATTAAGTTGGTATTAAGCACAAGGTTCAGTTATCCCCCCCCTCTCCCTAAATAAAATCTTGCTTGCATCCCTGAACCCTGAGCATCTGATGCAAACCTAGGAACCGTGATTATTCACAGAGGTAAAGTACAGACCTCGGTTACAAAGGCGAATCACAGTAACTGAGAGCAGGGCATTCTGAACAGAATGACTACCCACGTTTCTGAGAAGCGAATATGCAACCGTTTCTTCAACGCTTAGGCTCTAGCTAGGAGCGGGTATGTCGTTTAACGTTTGTCTGCGAAGCGTGTTTCAATGGACACTTAGCACGACCTCATTTGTAATCACAGCAGAACGATAAGTGGATGACTTCGCGAGGAGGGAACGATCTTTCTGATGGCACACTGATGACGTAACAGTCGTTGCTTGAGTAACCAAGATCATTCAATAACCCTACACTCCGACACCACCACGGGAATTACCGTTTTCTATGAGACGTCAAACGGTAACCATATCGTTTAACCGGTCGTAATTCTTTAGCAATGTCCAATGCAGGTCTGTATCTTATTTGCGTTTGTATTCAGTTAACACGTTGTGATATGCAGTAGTACGAAAAAAATTTTTACAACATTTTATGGCTGCAGAATAGTACAAAGCCTACGTGCCGTTTTGACTTCATCTAAAACATGTTTTCTGTTCATAGGGTAAGTGTTTCACCCCAGCATTCTCTCATACACACACACTGTGACTCTGCCAGAATATGGGAACAGTTCAGGTGCAAGAACGTGTCAAATTCACAATTGTAATATTGCGTGTTAATTTGTGGAAATAGCAAAATCTATCAAAACAACACAAATGAAATAATATGAGCTAAAACCAATTAAATGAGCTTGGTTCTATTGAAATTACCCAGAGAAAAGGGTTTCCAGTTTCCAAAAAGTTATAAATAAAAAAAATGTATATAATGTTGAGAATATTTCTTTTCCATTCCGTAAATACAATTGTTTCTTGACTTGTAACAGAATACTTTCAATTCTACCGTACAATATCGTCTTTCTCCTATAAAGATTGTTTCTATTAATTGTACGATAAGAGAATAGTAATACTGCGACTTTTATACGCTCTTTTTAAATCGCAACCAATAAAATATTAAAAAATTAAGTCTGAAAGTTAGAGTATTTTATTTTCATTAATGTCTAAATGTTAGTGTTTTATGCACATACAAAATCTGAAACTTCTTCTTACCAGTCTAACTATGATACCCGCCTGCCTTGGCCAACGAGCGTGGGAAAATCTTAGTCTAATATAAGTTTATTGAAAAATCTTTTCGACGTCACGGAATAAAGCTAGGTGTAAACGTTCTTAAGACATGTTACGCATAACGTTTACGCGTAAGACACAAAAAACACTAGAGCGAATGCAGCGATGATTCATAGGCCATTCGCTTCTCTTAATGTTTCTGGTTTCATTGCAATCATCCGTTTCTACTCTAATGACCTTGAGTCCTGCAAGGAATCAAAATAATTTCTACCTATTTCTATAGTTGGTTAAAGATAAAGTCAGAATTTTCGAAAGCACTTCTTCATTTCTATTTTCTGCCGTTTGTATTGTTGATATATTTGCAATAATAAACAATTATTTTTTATTTCCAAAGGTTGGTTTCAAACGTGTTTGGTCCATCTATGGCTATCATTGTACCAAAATACAATGTGAAAAAATTTTTGTTTGCAAAAAAATTGTTAGAAACTAGTATCATAACAAATTTTTGGCAACTCTAGAATTAAATACTGAAAATTTTCTACGACATATTTAGATTTATAACTGTACAACTAGGACAATGTTTGTATTTACGAATAAAAATAATAATAACATTTGCAAACATGACCGACATGTAAATTAACGACAAAACATGTACTGTATCAAAATAATAAGTCCATACTTCAAAACATTTTAAACAGAATGAGGGCCATTACTGAGGAAAGCATTGTATTAACTTTTAAAGGCAGTAATTTAATAACTTAATCTTTATTACAGAAATCTATTTAAAAATGTTTTTTTTGTATATATTTACAACTGCTTAATTTTCCCTTGTGCAATAATATAGCAATGTGTTCAACAGTGGGCCTTGGTGATGTGCGTGAAGTTCAAAAGAAAACGTATTTATTCTGAAATTTAGGGCGTTCATTCAAGGCTAACGTGCCCAGACTTCAAAATTGTTCCCCTTACAAATTATATATTCTGACTTGTGGACGTATTACTTTGATAGTGCTGCATGACAGATATCGATGATCGACAACAAATTTTAGCTGTCGCGTAACCTAGCCGTGCACTCAACGAGTTGGTGGGTCGCGTTAACATTCACGCTCTTCGGAAATGTTCGGGGGCATTCGTTCATCCTCGGCGATTTTGCCAGACATGTCCCCTTCTATCTCCATATCCTGTGACAATTACGATGGATTCACAATAGATAGCAAAATATGTCCGCCAATCAGTGCCTAGGTTTGTGTAATGTCAGGACAGCACAAATAGGGAAAGCGACTTGAATTTCAAATACCAAGTGTTTCTTATTTAATTCACGTCGCAGACGCGACAGAGCTAAAAAATTGAATTTAGTTTTGTTTCTTGTTCCAAGTGTTGGTGAAACTGGTGGAAATTTCAATATTTATTTTACGAGAAATTTGTGTTTGTTAGGCTACTAAATGCAAATCAAAAATCTTTTCAAATAGACGCATAGTTGTGACATTTATTTCACGTTGGGGATTGGCAGTGGGTGTTTAAAGTATTGTTACAAGTTTGAGAACACACAAACTTTACATGTGGGCAATTCCCATGAGTTCTTTTGGGATAGAGGTCTTATAATTATAAATAAAAGAGTTAAATCAAGTACTGGATTTAATAGCTCACAAAGCTATGAAATACACATAACAGTAATCAACTATAACTCTCACAACACAATTAATTACGCACACAATTAATACTGTTAAACAGAACGTTAATTAACTTAGACAATTAAAGCACAAGAATATTTACCATTAATTAATTAAACACTACAAATCACAAAATGCTGTCATATATCCAATCAACAGTTACTCAAATGACAATGTACAACCTTAACAGTCCTAAGGGAGGATGGCTCACCATGTACAGTGCATCACACAGAGTGCATCGCTGTCTTCACTCTTGAGGTCTTCGGTTCGACTCCCGTCGCGTACCTCCTTCTTCACCTGTCGACCCGCAGCAGAAGCCTTCTTGTCTCACCCAGTACTGCTCCGAAGGTATGTGCCTGTAGCCTCGCAGTAGACCCCGACGTCCCCAAGACGTCTTCCTGACATCACCAAGATGTCCACACCAGCCT
>PNEQ01086352.1:0-24145 GCA_003012365.1 Medauroidea extradentata | reverse complement strand
CTAAAGCCGGCCTCACACGATGCCTAAATTCCTGTTACCTTCTGCTATACCCATGGGCATAAAAATATTTATGGCAGATTCTGAGTTGTGGGTATAGCAGAAAATGGTGCGTGGCTCCTCGCTCATATTCACATGGTACCCAGAGTGATAACAGAAATCGCATAACACCACCGCCACATTTTTTAATGGTCGTTTTGTTTATTGCAACATGGATCGGCGCGAAAAACTACGGAGAAAAATATTATGTGCTGCAGCAGTTTTAGCTACTCAAGCACGGATATTTAAATTTTCTATTAGCATTTCCACGTGCTCTACATACCATTTCGACGCCATGTTGAACTGTTGTAAAATAAGACTTGACAACATGACACACACTGCGCCTATGATTGGCCAGAGAGAATTCTGGGTAATATGAACTCCCGAAAAATAGGACATGTTCTATTATGTTTTTGGGTAACGTTTTGGATACAAAATCTGCCATGCCCAGAACCAAACCCCTTGTGGAGGTGCTGGAACTGCACTCAGACGGAAGCAGAAATGCTACCAGAAAATGGGCATAGAAACTGCTATGAAATTGGGCATCGTGTGAGGCCGGCTTAAGAGGCCACGACCCATGGTGTCCGCGTGTCTGCCACGGTGGGAGAAACCCCCGCCGCCAAATGCAACGCCACTACAGAAGCGACAAGGAATGTTTTTGCATTGTTATCGTACCAGCTCTCGGTGCGTACACGAATATAAACAATACCACGTGGATTAGACACATTAGTTTATATAACCACCTGTAGAGCTTGAGATATTGTCATTAGTTTGTATATTAGCCTAAAATTTTAAATTGGCGAATATGACGATTCGGGGCTCAACATCAGATAATAACTAACTCTATTAGAAGAGACATAATGGAGCTTTATAACCACTGTTATTATACCAGCTCTCGGGGCGTACAGGAAAGTAAACAAAGCCACCTGGAATTTGAGACATTGGTTTAAACAATTACTTACATTTCACAAAATACTGTAATATGTCAGTATATCATTTACATATTTTTAAATGGTAAATATGACGTTACTTGCGTGTCAATTCCCTCCCAGATGATAAAATAAGGCTTAACAAACTTCAGGATAACCAAACTTCTGCATAATCCGGCGCCACGACAATTCAAAGAAAAAATGAGTACGACAGAAAGCACGTGTTGTCGCTTCTATTACCACTTATTTATTCTGTGGCCTAGGTGTAGCTAAGCCCACCAAACCACAAGCCATTGGTAGGAATGTGCCCCGTTAAACCTAAACGTAGAAAACACTCCGTGAACCCCTAACTTTCAGTGCTAGTGCTGTGTGTGAGGGCAACGGGGGCACTTGTACCACATAATAAAGAGACGTAAAGGGCCAGGGGTAACCTTGTATACCTAACTTTAGCACCCTGGAAAGACTTGTCGGGTCTAACCTTAAATTCGTGTAAAACCAACCCTGCGCCCAATATCAAGAAGGACTCGTCCAACCGACAAACCCTGCCGTGTAAATTCTTTGAAGTTTGTGATTGTTAATTTACTTTTTCTAATGATAGTATTGTTACCTAGATTTTTCATTTAATTGTATTAAGGTAATTATCTGTTCTTTTAACAATTTAAATTAATCTCACGGAAAATGTAGTTTGACCCTGTGCTGGGACAGCACCTTCCTTAAAGCATTAGACTGATCTCAGGTTTCTGCCTCTGTGTGCCTCTGGACATGTTTGAATCCTACGTAAAGGATGTGACGTCAGCCGACGGTCTCGCTCTGTGACGTCTGGAACTGTGTTGTGCGGATGCCTCGCCGCTTTGTCAGAGCTCGAGTGTCTTCGGTTGTCTTCGTGTCCCCACCTTTGGCCGCCCTTCCCTCCCTCCTTCCCCGCCTCTGCCTTAGCGCCTCGCCATCTTGTGCTCGTCACTCTTTCCCCAGCTCTTCGAGGAGTAGGTTGTGCCTCTCTCGCCATCACCTCAACGCCCGCCCGATCGTTTTGTTTTGGTAAGTGTTTACTTTAGGGTCGTACTTCCGTGTTACGGTTTGGTAATTCGCGTGCTTACCCTTTGTTGGTTTTGTGCTTAATATTTCCGTGTGTGTTTAGTTTTTGCTTACTTCTTCACCTTCCTATTATTCTAATTGGCCGAGCGGACGTTGATGTGATGGGCAAGAAATGAGAGTCGAGGCGTTGAATTTTCCCTTTAATCTGTAGTGTACTACTCCCGGTGTTTTTGGATAAGGCTTACGAGCCCTCATTTATTTGTTAAGGGCTTCGAGCCCGTTTTACTTGTGCTTCTATAACGTTTTTATGTAATTTGTAAGGTTTGTCATCAGTGCACATTGAGTCAAATACATATGTCGAAACCATAACACTATTACGTTTGTTTCTAGTAGATGTTGACATTCCCACTTGTATTTAATGTGTGTGTTTGTTTGTGCCTTTTGTGTACTCCCTTGGAATTGTTGTACCTATGCACACCCCGGGATTAGCCCGATTAGACCAGGCTTTCAGATGTAGGTCTGATAGATCGTAGTCTGGTTAAATAGTTCCTTGGACGGGCACAACCCAAATTCTTAAATATATAAATTTAAACATTTCAAGTACTCTTTTGAACACTATGCAGCAAGTCTAATTTTCTAATGACTTTCCGTGTTTTGTTTGATTAGTTTTTGAATTTTCAGTGTTTTGTTTGAATAGTTTTTGAATTTTCAGTGTTTTGTTTAAATAGTTTTAAGTATTTTCATGTGTTAAGAAGTTTTGGCTTGCTCAGCGGCGGGGTCGCACTGAGCCCGCCAAGGCTTCCTCAGTTGACTGCTGGCGGCGTGTCGAGGCAGTTCGGCTCCGGTCGCCCGGGCACCAGCATCTTTCTTTGTCTGATAATTTTGACCCGTAATAATTATTTTTGCTTTTGGAACCTTTAATTTAATTTAACTTCAGTGCCTGGGTTAACCCACAACTCTGTCGACTCGTTTCGCGCCCAGGGGCTTTCAATACAGTAAATTTCCATTCCCACCATGTAGGATTTTGCCGCGCTTCGCCCACTGGACAGGCTAGGTCCGGGACCGCTTTAAGCATCGCCAGCGTTGAGTTGTGTACGAGAACGATGTAAGTTAATAATAACACCTTGCCTATACTTCTGTTACTTATTGACTTTGCAGCTTCACGACGCTTCAGGGTACGGGACCCTGCAACCCGATCACGTATTTTCCCATGGGTGTACAGGTGCTCGAAATTCCTGTAGAGTTCTTTGTTTGTGTGTATATGAGCGTGGGGAGGGCCACAACACTCCCAGAGAGTAAGTATAACGGCGGAGGACGAGGAGAGTTTTGAAGCTGGCCGTCGACCACACGACCCTGGAACCACTCCACTCATAACACCTGAGTGCCGGTTCTCCGCTGACCGGCTGACGCTTAGTCGGGAATTCTATCAGAGCACGTCAGTAATTTTTACAATTAACCATCTCCTCCGTCCCCGTCAACGGTTAAGCCCGACATAATATTATAAAAGAATTTAAAAACAAATTTAAGGTTACACCTGACCACAGAATTGAACCATCATGAGTAGGTATAACCCACGTTCAGTATTTCACTCTGGTGTTGTTAGAGCACATGATGCGCTGTAAAAGTGTTATCACGGTGGACTTAGGAAACGAGGCACTTTCCCACCAACGGATGGTGCCCATAATTTATCGGCGCACACAGTGGCACTATCCAGCGTCACGGGGTGGCGTGCCGCCTCCTCTTGGGTCCACGTGGCGGGATGTGTTACGATATGTGGAGGCGGTGCTGCCGCCTCTGCCGTTCCGAATGGGTGGCGCGGTGCACACGACAGGCTTCGGTAGAGGAGATGCAGAACGGTCCGTGTCAACCTGCTGTCACCATACTGGTACAGAACCACACCAATTCCGTTCTGACTTGCATTGATCTGGAGGTACAGCGAATGTTAACAGTCGTAGTGTGCTAGGGTCTCGCACTGGGTGAACATGGTCTTGATGATCTTGAATGCTTGGTCTGTCTTCATGGTCCAGTGGAACTGTTTATGTGGTGAGAATAGTGTCGTCAGCGGTGCTGTTATGTTCGCGAAGTCTCGGTTGTTGCTCACAGAGCCAGTTTTTAACATTGAAAAATTTACGTAATTGTTTACGTGTGGCTGGTGGCTGGCACTCCTCCACTAGACGCAGATGTTCGGCATTGGGATCAACCACCTTCTCGCTGACATATGGCCAAGGATCTCAATGTTGGCATCAATTAGTCTTTTGCTTTTGCCCCTATACCCAGCTCAGATGATCGATTTGCACGTCACAATCGCTATTGACCTCCATCAGAGTTTCTCCTGACTTCGTCCTGGCTAGGCATAGTTCACCATCTTTCGGGTCTCAATGTGTATGCTCTAGGTGTGCCTCCCCTCATAATGGACGAGATTCTCCAGGAATGCTGGCCGGGCTTTGCCAGTGTGGCAGTTTAGTACCACGCAGGTCAGCCACATTGATGGCCAAACTTTCCAAGATGAGCGACAAGTATTTGAGATGCTCCTCCCAAATTGTAGACCATATCAACATGTCGTCCAAGTATACTAACGTAAAATTTCCAACAAGTCAACTTAACACCTGTACCGTCATTGTTTGTAATGTGGCGGGTGTTTCCTTCAAACCGAACGTCGTCGCACAAAATCGGTATAGATTTCGGGGGCGGTGAACACGGTTTTCTCCTGATCCTTCTGCCACACTAGCACTTGCCAGTAACTGCTTCACAGGTCCAGGGATGAGAATACTTCGTGACGCCAATGGTGGTGAAAGCGTTCCTCATGCTGATGTTTGCTGGTGCTAATATTTCTGTTGCGAGGTACGCACGGTGCAGATCGACACAAAAGCACAATGTGTTGTCCTTAGGCGCAAGCATAATCTGGAGTTGTAGCTGCTGTTTGGAGGTTCGATCACTCCACCAGCAAGCATTTCCTGTATCTGCTCTTTTACAATTTTAGCCTGACATGGTAAGTAACCTCTAGGAGGTGTGCAGATGGGTTTCTGGATCGTCAAGTCGAACCGGTGTTCCATTATCGCTGTGCGTTTCAAGATGTCATTGGTGGCAAACACCTCATGCCTCTCATCCAACAGACGTTGAAAAGCAGCTCGGCAAGCTGAGGTACCTTGTTTGAAACATCTTCCAGCTTAACTGCAGGTGAATGGGTGCTTGACTTTGCTTCTGTACTGTATGGTGTTCTGCAGTCAATCATGCCGAAGTGTATATGATTAGCCACGGGCTTGACCACCGTATTTTGTTCCACGAGCTAAGACAGCCCCAAGATGACACCCTCCCTTAACTCTGGTGTCACCGAAGTTGTTATGGTTTAGACGACACGTATACATGACAACAGTAGCTAGGCCTTTATGCCTGACATTTAGCACTTTCTGCAGCCAGTTGAACAAATTATGACAGGTTAAATTTCCTTGGAATGAAAAATTCTGGCCAAATAAAAATATGCGAAGCTACTGTACCTACTAGGGTGTAACAACAGAGGTTGTCATCGTTGACAAGACTTTTGATGGATGCATGATGCTTACTCTAGATTTGGTGTAAGAGAGCATTATGTGGCATATTAATCGTGTTTACATTCGCTCCGGGGTTGGTAGTGCCATCAGGTCCCACTACCCCACTTGCCTGTTTCCCGACTGGGACTGCACAGTGTTGTCATCTTGTTTTCCAACATGCGGTGCATTTGGACAATTTTTATGACTGTGCATTTGGCGACCTGGACAAAAATGGCACCGAAACTTGGGTGGCTGACTGTAGTCTAGCTGGCAAAGCGAATTTTTTGCAGTGTGGACAGATTCCTTAGTGTCATTCCATCGGTGCTGTTGTTCGTCAACTGACGTTGGCAACCATGGAATAGTCGACTATGTAGTGTTGCTGGTTTCCTGATTGTTCCACTCCACCGTCGGCGGCTGCAGCATGTCCTACTTGAACAGTGAAGCAGCTTTGGTCAACTCTGGTTGGTAGGACAGCAGAGGCACGACTAACGAGTGGAATTCCAATTGTGCTGTTTAGTGATTGCGGTGAGCACCTGTCGCACACTGAGATGACGTTGGAACTTCTGGAGCATGTGATACTCGCACAGCACAAATGCTACTAATTGCTCATCCCCTTGTGGCTCCAGCACAAGACAACACTGTGCTTTCAATGACGTAAAGGCTTCCCCATAATGAGACAAGAAAATTCAATGGAACTCAGTCCATGGCATCTTGTACGTCATTCCAGATCACCATTTACCAGCTTGGCCTTGTAGTTGTTTTCCGACGCACTGAGGACATTCATAGGCACTAACACCGTATCTATGTAGTCGGCTAGTGCACAATCTCTTCTGGATCTTCACTGGTCAATCCAGCAAACATTGGTAGAGTCTGAAATTTTCGTGAGGTCAACAAGAGTGACATGACGGGTAGGATTACCGGGCCTGCGTTCACTTTCGGGAGCTCGGTACACTCGTGAACACAGGCGGTACGGTACAGTGACATTCTGGACTATGTACCATTACGGTCACTTGCAGTGTCGCCAGTGCTGCAGAAGCTAGAACCGTCAACTGAGGTGACTGTGTACCTTAAGGTGATTTTGTTCCACTACTTGGAAAAACATTGACTTGGTGCTATATCCTTTACCAGTATAAAGGAACAAGATGGCGATTGTGGATTCTCCTCAGTAGAGTTGATAGATTGAATAAAAAAATAATGGGTGACTGCAACATTGACACAGTTGGTACTACTGCAGTTATGTACAAATAAGGAAGAGATTCACCCACCCATAAATCTATATGTATATTTAAGTTACATAATGCAATGAGACAAACACCCCATGTTGAGGTGAGATTGTCCTACTTTTTTAAAAATTAATTACGAAAGTAAGGAATTTTTTTTAAGTTTTGAATTGTGTGACAAATTGTTCATTGGAATCTCTTCTAGTCAATAAAAAATATATCAATGTAATAACTTTAAGCTGTCGGTTTATGCAGTTTATAATACAAAGGGAGTGAAAAATGAGCAAGTCACCCAAGTTGACGGAACACATGAAGAAACTTTTTGAGAATGTTATGGGATTGAAGGTGGCTAACGTGTGGCAGCAATGCACCAGAAGCACAAGAACCTATTTCCGACGATCATATGCCTCTACTAAGCTACGAGGTAGTCACAGTGCACAGCCTGTCTGCAGTACTTGCACTATAAGCACGGTCATGGTATCTGGACGGCACTGTGGACACCTGCACCCACTTGTGAAATTTACACGGAGTCCAAAACTGTCCTGCAGCGGGTATTGCACAGCCACTGAGGGGTTCATGCTGTTGTATGCTGCACCTGTATTTTCATGCCATTCACAGTAACATAATTTCGGTCACATTGGAAGAGTCCCGCGAGTGTCCTCACAATTTTCACTCCCGACAAACAGCCACCATGAAACCGTGCAGCACAGCCCGCGCACTGAACAGGGCATTGACTTTGGTATAGAAACACCAACCTTAATTGGGCTGCTTGGTTTAAGTTCATGTTGGAATTGCGGAGTTTTCGTACTGCACATGCAGGTAGATGTGTTTGGAACTATCCAGCTTTTCATTTCCTTCTTCAACCAACAACGCTCGCATGTCCATAAGGGGGCGAAGGGGGTGCCGTCAGATACTGTCAGCAACACCATGTTACAGGTGTCGCGGAAGGGGTTCTGTGGGTGCTAGATCAGTAGAAGCGACTTCATGTGGAATCTATAATTTACTGGTTGTTCAGGCAAGAGTTTAATACAATCGCTGCACATGTGGCCGATGGCACTGTACCCACTGTGGTAGGACATAGCACAGTAGTGTGCGCAGTACAGACGATCAACTGTTCTCATGAGGTTTCCGATCTCGTCGTGGCAGACTCCCTTTGCGCTGCATGACAGGGATGGTAGTACTAGCGTTCAATATCCTGCACTGAGTGCTGGCGGAAGTGTGAGGAGATGAGAGCTGGATGCAATTACAAAATGGCCGACTAAATGCACACTCAGTCATGTCCCTCTCAATGGCACACATGTGGATTTTAGTGCTCTTAAAAGACTGTATATGTACTGCACACTGTATGGAAATCAAAATATACAAATATAGCCCTTAATAACACCAGAAAGTTGGTAAACAAATTGACGAAAGCGATGTCCCAGAGAGGAGTTAAGAAGCCTAGACATCTCTGATGATAGCGCGACAAGTACGTTGTATGTGGCACGTGGACGTCATTGCACGGTTTCCCAACTGGTGCCAGCCCATAACACGAGATAGAGCACAATGAGAGCATCTCTTTCTTACGATCGCATGACCGACGGCTAAGACGTGAACATACTGTACTCTACCCCACTCAAAGTCATACATATGCAGAGAAGTCTTGGCGTTCCTCATTCCCGTAGCACTGAAAGAAAGCATTTGGCAACTGGACTCCTTTACGACAGGTACACAATGGGCAACTGGACTCCTTTACGACAGGTACACAATACACGTAATCAAAGGATGTGCTGGTTGCTAAGTTGCCCTACCCTTAAGGCAAGTAAGTGAGAAACTGATTCTGTGACGTGGTTAATATTGAAGAAATTGCACACGCAGAAGTAACAGTAGTGGCGGAGCGATATGCAGATAGAAACCTAGCCTTTCCGGTGGGTGATGCTGTAGACAAAAAGCCAAAAGGGCATCAAAATATTAATTAATTAGAGTGAAATCCCTGGGCATAATGAGCGACCGGGAAATAGAGACGTGCATAGAAGCTAGTTTACATAAAAATTTCGTGATATAAAATACAATTATTAATATGGCAACGATTGACCAAAGAAGTGATGGTGCCTGGAACAGAACAGAAGTGACCACCTCGTAACATTGCGAATCACCAATTGAGAGCTGAGCCGAGGTGCACAGGATGGAGGGATGGGTGCACAGCGGAAAACTATGGAACTCAGAGCATTAGGTCGATGACCACGGGGCAGGCCAGGTACCGCAATGATGATGAAGTTACCCCATGAAAACAGTAAACAGGGACTTGTTTTTGGCATCCCCATGTCCTCAATATACACAGTTATGAACGTCCAAAGAATGGGCTCTGGATCCCATAACTTTCCCGAGGATGGGATGAATAAGTAACTGAATAAACGATGGAGAACTGTTGATGCAGTTAACTCACTGTTTACAACACACAAGATTGGCATGACAGTTACCGGTAAGGTATACGAGACAAGAAGCACAATGCTATGGATGCATACAAAGTATTAATTACATCAAACGTAACTATAATTTGGTGAAAGGGTGTCACTTCGTACAAACGAAAAAGAACAAATCCATTCTTCTCCTGTTTTTCATTTTTCACATAATAGCCCCAGGGTGTGACAGTACTGCCATTTTTTGGAAACTTTTGCAAGATAATACCAATCAGTGAATTATCGGCCAATCATAGGTGCCCTGAACCAGTCAAACACGCCGACTTGTTAGTGCCATTAAAAGGTTGGGCTCAGAATTTTTTTCTATAGGTGCTTATGAAAATTTACAAGGGTACGGTAGGGTAGGTCAATAAAAATTGCAAGGTTTAAGGGTGTTCGAAATTTAATCCGGATGACATTAACCTGTGTTTGAATTTCAATTCGCGACATCTCGATCAACTTCTCACTATGAAAATCATTACAGGCATTCTTAAAGTTCTTTATGTGATTGACAAAAGTCTGTCACATGACTTAGATAACCTACCCTTCTCCAGCGGGTCGGTTTTCAAAAACGCCTGCTCTACCGTTTATATATTTTTTTGCATCAAATAGAGATTTTCGTCTGCTAACATACATATAGCTTACCCTGCTCGAGAGGCTGTCCAGCGTACATCCAAAACTGGTAAATTTCACTTGCGTTCTGTTTTGAACAACTTAAACTGGAACTTTGGCTGACCTGCCCAACCCTTGTAAAATTTCAAAATCGCTGAAAATGGGGCACTGAAACTCCACATGTCTACGGTGCTTTAAAGTGTTGGCACATGTGCAGACTCTCGTTCTGCCCAGACGTAGCCGATTGAAAAGGCGCAAGTAGCTGAAAAGGTTCCACCACTTCGGATAATCTATGACCTTGAGAACACGGGACAACACACTACGCTTATAGTGGATGTAACATCTGCAGATAATTCCCAGAATTTTTATGAAATTTGTACAATTCCCGTACATTTCCCACCATAAGTAAAATCTCGTACATTGCCTTTTACTCGGTTGCTGGACACACTGCCAGCAAGAGTTCATCAAAACCACTGCAACAATCTATACAATGTAGATTATTAAAACATATTAAAGAAAGTAAACAGCAGAATTTTAAAAAATACAAGTAAAATGTCAAAAACATCTGTGATGTTTAAATTATGCAAACACTTGAAAACTAAATAAATTGGAGTAGATTTTACGTGCGTCCAGGGCATGACCATGTACTGTCAGTCCGATGGCGTGTCTGAGACTAAGTATGGCTGCTAGTGGGTACGAGTACACGAAAGGGTGCCTTTCCAAATGTCTGCATGTATGTGGCTATGGTGCTTCGGGTTCCTACCTTACATTGGGTACTGGTGCAGGGTTGAGGGTAAGAGGGTTTAAGTTGTTGTCGGCCCACAGCCTTAGGTTAGAGGAGCTAGAGTTTAGGCACATCTGGTCTGTCTAAAACCCCAGATTGTTAGGTAGGCGTATAGCCTGAACGTGAGGGAAAGTTGGGTTTAGGTGGTTTTGGTCAGCCCACAGCCCTTGGAAGGGAGAAGAGGGGGAGTACCTTGATAGCCTGGTGGGAGACAACTCCTAAACTATTTACTAATGGCACTGCTACTCTTTTATACCGCCTGAGGGGAATGGAAGTCCCGTTAGGCGGGTGAAGAAAAATGTCCAACTGCAGTCTTGAGACTTCTGCTACAGTAGCAACTGCGCAGATTGAAAATACTCCCTATATACACAAACAAATTGTCCTACTGAATTAATTTCCACGTGGCCGTAAAAATAGTAATAGAAATATAATAGATAATTACTGTGTATTTTGCCGTGCTTACAGTTCTCACAAGTCCACACATGTGGTTGTCACTACTGTATGTTGTAAATAAGGCAGTGTTTATGAACAGTCTTTTGCAGAGGTTACAAAAGTTCGCAGATAAAATATTCCCACAGGATAGTAAAATATATACACAGGATAACAATTGGGAAATAATATTTATGTAAATACATTTAAGTTATAATCTCTTTAGGCTTCCTTGGGCATTAGCACTTATCACTAGTAAGAAGATAGCGGCAACACAGGCTTATGTAAATATATTGGGGAAACTAGCTTTAAATATATCAAAATAGCAACTTGGTTAAGCATCAATAACAATAATAATAAATAATACCAACCACCACAACATTCATCAGATTTGTGATTTGTTGACATACAGTATGTAAAATCCAAACAAGCTGGATATTGATGTGTAAAGCAATAACAAACAACCATAGTAGAATTGGACCAACTAATTTTATTTATCAAAATTACAAATCATAACTCACAGCTGGTGGCCAATCTAGAGAGACAGCCTGCAAACAAAAAAACCAACACTCATAAACAATATGATTACCATGATTTCTTAACACATTAAAGACAAAAAAGTCATTGATGAAACATTTATTGTTTAGGATATTTTAAACTTTTAGACTCTGATGTCGTCGTATGTTAACGTACCATTTATATAAATTCTAAATATAAAATTATCCTACAATAGCGAAGTAAGTAAACATTACAATTTTAGAGTTGTTCCAAACCCCACTTTTTTCCATAACAATATAAGGAAGTTTCAAGTAACCTGCAACACGATTGGTTAATTGATCAACAGATTGTTTTCCAACACCTACAAGTAATTCAGGGATTTAGGATGGTTGGAATTCACATTATGCTTTCATATTTTAAATATTTGTTAAATATTGTACCACCAAACGTGATGAACACAGCAATTTTTTAATACATTTTATTTATATTACATATAATATTTATTTAAATTTCTTTCTTCAGTACTTTAAACACTGTGCAGTCAGTTTCACTTTGTTGTGGAGATTGGTATGTACACATTTTCATCACGCCAATTGGCAAGTCTGTCTGCTAACAGCAGTATACCCTGTTCAAGAGCAGAATAAGCAAGATGTGATTGAGAAGTTGCTTCTGTGACTTACTGGACGTTTGAAACTTTACTCGGGTTACTCTTAGAATGCTGCAATGTAACTGCCTACAACAATGCAGATCAGGGGTCGAGCTAATGGAGGGTCACAGGGGACAGGAGTACCTTCTTTCCATTCCAACGAATATCTTCACACCAACAGGAAATTGTTCTGAATATGTTTTAAAACTAAAAATAAAACATTAACACAGTTTTAAAGAAATACGTACTCATTTGATTAAACTAATCTGTTACTATTTCCAAAAATTATGATAGAAAATTCTGTGGCTCAAACTACTGTGACTTCACTACTGGTATTATAAGTCATTTATTTCTGCAGAATAGCTATGGTGCAGTACGAATTTATATATATGTATTTCAAGTCGGTGTCTAATCGGCATCAAAAATTTTTTTTGTACATTTATACCTATTACAGCGACTTGACGACACAGACTAAATGAACTGAAGGAGAGGCTGTTTGAGTTACAATTTGTCTATATTACTGAAGGGACGACAGGGGCAGGGTGGCAATCTTAGCTTAGAATTGGGATCGGCATACTACATACAGGTTGCAATCAAGTAGAATATACACATATGTACGTACAAAAAAAAGTATATAAAACTAAGTGTATACAGTATTTTCCATTACAACTGTAGGCCAATGGACGACGAGGTACCTGCCCTCTGACGTCACCACGTCACGTGACAAGAGGGGCGAAGGGATGAACTGTGGGAAACAGAAGCGAGCCAGCCATGCCTTTCACTGTGCTGTAAGGGAAACAGTGGGTCAGGCATGTGTTTGTAGCCGGTAAAGCAAAATGGTTCAGTGTGTAAAACTTCTTGTTTTGCAGAAGTAATAATATTTCACGCATTTTCACGAGATTCTACAAGTTTTAAGCAATGGAAAGCGAAGGTTAGGCGGGACCTACGTACGGCGATGCACACGTGCTCAAAACACTTAGTTGAAATTGATTACCAAACAGCTCTCAGTGCTTTTAAATTTCTTAAAAAAGATTATATTACAAGTATATTTACTTATACATCACCACGACAGTTCTAAACAAATTCGTCAAAAATTGAAGAATAAAAGTGATAAGTAAAATGCCTGCGCATTGTTATAAAACCTGTAGCATTTTATTGTTTAATGTATCATGTATCTTTGAACTGTGTTTTAAAAGGCCTATTTTACTACTTAATAAATACACGAGGACTTTCTTAAAGTTACCCATTCTTAGTTCAGATGTAGGAAAACATTATAGTATTGAAATAATAATTCACTTCTCGAACACTAACCATAGACTTTAAATGCAAGCTCCTCGACAGTTGTTAGAAGCCTACGTGCGTAGCATACTTTCTTATGTGATACTTGTCTTACATGTAGACCATAAACAATTGCAAGCACATTTTACACTTAAATTAATTCTCTCTTCAAATCAAAACAATGTAGGAGTACTTATTAAATGTAAGCAAAAGCTGTTAATTATTATATCTGAGGTATACTTTGCCTGTCTATAACAAATATGCCTACAGTTTACATTAATTCCTTGTACTGTAAAATATGACACACGTGGAATAATGTTACGTACTCATTAATATTGTTAGCCTACTGTACTTGATGTGAAAAACGTTTCCAAGAGACTGTAAGTACCCATACTAAAGCAAATACTTTGAACTGTTAAAAATATACAGAATTACAACATTTAGTATATAATTTATTTTCCACAAAATAAGAGATGTAAAAAATAATTGGTCTATGCTACAACTTTTCTTTAAACTACTGTAAAGTTAATTTACTGTTTATAAAAAATACTGTTCATACTTTGTACATTGTTGAAGGTTATAGCGTGTAACTAAATATTCCCAACACTTACACGTTATACATACGGTTTTCAGCGTTGCTGTACTGACATTTGGGCATGAATGCTTTTGAAATAAATTATATTGTTGCCCAGAATTAATTTGCACGTCGAAAACGCAGATAATGTATTCTATTGTATACTGTCTTGTGAATTTTATTTTAAGAAATTTTATTATACCAAGTGAAGCCTTCCACCTGTAAACTTCTCAACTGTTTTACTTATTGCGTGTTCGAATTGGCAGATTTTGTAGACAAAACGGTCATGCGACCCAACTTTGTATCCAAAAAGGATGACGTATATTATCAATTTGTATTTAAAGGATACAAACAGGGCAGCCCAAATATAATGATAAAATGCCACAAAACTAAGAAACTACCAAATCGCCATGTCGGACACGGTGTTAACGTATGCTATATTTATTTACTATTTACACTCCACAATTTTTGTTTGAACATGTTAAATGCCTTATGAATTTAACAATTATTTTTTTATACTTAAACGTAAATATGAGTGGTAAAAGCATGACCAATTTATTTTATATGTGATAATAATATTTACTGATGTAGGCCTAACCTCGAAAGCACCATTCATGTTATGTTTTTCAATGAGCGGTTCATATTTAATGCTGGCTAAGTTTCGAAATACGTACCCTGCTTTATACGCATAGTATGCGCATGTAACGCGAAACTTGTTATCCATTTCTTCACTAGAAAAATACACCATTCTGTCGCACTACACTGATTTTTATTTCGTCGTGGGTAACAATACGTCTTCATAAAAACAGCACTATCACTTCTGGTTGTCCACAACACGATGACACAAACAAACAGAAGCCTTCTTTGGAAAGTCTGCAACTTCTCAAATTTCCAACAAAACTAAAACCACTACTCATGTCGAAAGTTTTAAAGTAATTCAATGATTTCTTCCATACTAACTCTTTCAATATG
The DNA here is from genome assembly GCA_003012365.1 of Medauroidea extradentata. Taxonomy (NCBI): domain Eukaryota; kingdom Metazoa; phylum Arthropoda; class Insecta; order Phasmatodea; family Phasmatidae; genus Medauroidea; species Medauroidea extradentata. The sequence goes on along the minus strand of PNEQ01086352.1, from coordinate 9,167 downwards.
CTGCTTCATCCACTTGAAAACACGTTTGTTTACGTTCGTGTTTCCCACAGTTACTAGTAGCACCTCTTTTCAAGTCGTCCATTACTACAGAGTCTCAAATTTCAAAAAATGTGCAGCTACTCTGTGAAACACTACCCCATACCTCAGGGTGATTTCTCTGTAAGACTGTCAATATTTGTGACTGTGGTCTAATCTCATACCTCCCCCCCCTTTCTTTTGCATACACATCACTCCATGTACTGTGAAACCTGCAGCACCTTTGCTGAGAGGCAAGACTTAGAATAAACGTAGAGGGAGACTGCATGCTGCACTGCAACATTTCCACTTGCATGCATTGCCTCCAATTACCAGAATGCAGCAAGCCAGACATTTAACAACTGGGTTATTATACTGTAGTACACTGGGTGATAAATAACTTACATATTTACTATGCCCTCACTTCTGTATGGATTCCATATTTTCACATACAAATTCGTTGTGTGACACGCCTCCAACGCAACGGCACTCACCTTTGACGTGAAAAAACTTCTCTATACTAATTGGTATGTTTTAGTTTGTTCCAGCTACTTCAACAGAATAAAAGTTTGTCATCTGGCCATACAAGTTTAATTTTCTTCAAGAAATGTTACATTGGTACAATTTCATACAAAAATTTGGAGAGAAAGTAAACCGTCACAACCCAAGGAAACAAAAAGTGTTACATTTATATATTGAAACCCAATTCGAAGGTAGCACTCCCAGAAAAAGAGCCAGCTATGGAATAACAATTAATTATAAAATCCACATTATATCTGGATACCGCTATCAGAAACCAAAACTTGCGCCCAGTGAAACAATTCCTACCTTACCGGCAGGTTAAAAAATATATAAGAAACATTAAACAGTTCAATAAGTTCGTAAATCCCCAGCACTCCTGAACTCACATATCACTCGTGGTGTGTTAGTCCCCACTGTGATTCACGAAAACATCCACCTCTCCCCAGATGAATGACATGTCCGTCAGAGACGAGTCACCAAAACACAACCTGCTTCTGTCACGCTCGGGACACCAAAAGTCAATGGCGATCCAAGCCAAGCTAGCTCTCTCCGTACAGCGCCTATATTGGCAATCTGCCGTACCAGCATAAATCACATTAATAAAACTGAAATACTAGTTAAGTTATAATATTAAATACAATACATTAAAAAAATCAAAAGTAAAGCTTACATAAATTTTAATCATATACTAATAAAAGGAAACTTTGAAAGTTTAAATGTGTTCAGATGGTTGGGCCAAGTTATTCTGCTCACCAAGTTCTCTGTCTCACTCTTAACTTTCATCCCCAACTACTGGCTTGCAATGGACAAAACAATGAGGTGGCTAAAAATAGCTCTTCCTAGAGTACAGAATATTTCTAGAAAAAGGTTTCTAATATTTACATGATTTTTCTGAATTATTTTGGCACTAAATGCAGCCAGTCAAATCAACAGCTCCATGAACACTGTAGTTTTCAAATTATTCAGGTTTAAAAACACATTTATGATGTAGCCATACTTGTTTCGGTCAGCTGTTGCCCAACAGGCACTATTTGTGTGTATTGAAAATTTAGAATTTTTCACTGACCTAAAAAAAACTGATCAAATTTAGTGACCCAGGCTACGTAAAAGCTAGCCCGGGAAATTTTCCTGTTAAGGAATGTGTGGTTGTAGATTTGGTAGTTAATAACGAAGATTTCACTGGTGTTGATTTCAGAGGCGTGAAGACAGCACAGTATTAGGTAGTGCTCTCACACACTGCAATATTTTAGTTATAAATTTGAGTTTATGTCAATTTAATTTAAATTTCAGAGTGATAATAACTTAATAATTTTAATGTTTCAGATCCGGTATGTAATCTTAATTTCAGGTTTGAAAAGTAAGCCGATTGAAGTTCGTACTCATAGCAAAAGGTAAACGTATCGAGCTAACAGTTGGAATGTGTTTAAACAAATCTGGCACAGACTGACGATATGACTGAAATGGAATAAAAGAAAGTGAAGAATGAATTAACGCACGAAGCAAACAAAACAATGGGCGTTACATATTGAGACAGTAGTAAGACTTACCTCAGAGGGTAGATCAGATGACTTAAGTACTCAGAAACGTTAAAGTAAATAAAATTAATGCTTCAATAATCACTTCTGCTCTTCAACAATATACTACACACTACATGATGTATAAAATATGAAAGTTACATGGGACTTAAGTCCTGTACAATCAGTCGTCCCAAAACACATGAGCAACATGGACATACCATGTCTCTTCAAGTAGAGGCAATATAGTCAGGACAATGCGTGGTAAAGCTAAGATAGTTCAGTGCATGGCCCCTAGAATGCACAAGGATGTTTAAAACTGCCAATGAGGGTGCAGAAACAAGCATGGAGTCATAGAAAAAACAGTACAAAGGTGACATTTTTTAATGTCTGCAGGCAGCTAACTAAAGCAGATGCGGGCTAAAGTCAAGAGTCTCGTGCACTGTAAGCATGCAAGGACGCCAGGTGACTGGCATTGAGAGAAATGAGGCTTCAATCATGTACAGTATTTCCCGTGAGTTGTATTACAATGTGATAACGTTGATGTAGTGAGATGCTGGCTGTGAAGCAGCCTGGATGTGGCTGCTTGTCTGACTAAGAGACGTGATTTAAAATGTAGTACAGCATGCAGAAAAAACTGTAGAATATAAATAATCATAACATTCTTCAACTACTAATAAAGGTTAAATTCAAACAATAAATCTTTTTTATATTAATATAAGAAAGACATGTGCCAGAAAATACAAATAAAAAATAGCATAAAACTGATAAAATGGAACATTTTTATTTTATGGTGCACGCTACAGCACTGCATTAAATGACCCGCACGATGCCCAGTAGTATATCTGATGGAACGGCGAAACACTCATCTTAGTTCTAATGCTGTCTGCTGCCGTGTTGTTTCGAATGGTTTGTACGTACCTAGATCCCTAACGTCGTTCATCCGCCACCACCAAGTACGTTATGAGGAAAGGCACACGTATAGTTGCAAAATGCTGCCTACAGACAGCATTCACTGTTTGGGCTCGCTATTAAAATATTTTGGAAACAAGGTAACTATTACAAGCTCGTATGGTATCAATTTGTTCAGAAAAATTCTGCCTATTAAATGAAATCATTATTATTTTCTTGAAAATTGTCTGTTTCACACCAGTGATAAACACAAATTTAGACAAAAAATATTTTTTTTAAGGTGTAGAAGTCTGGTAGTTCAAAAACTACTCTCAGAAACCATGGATTTTCGCATTAGCGAGGCTCAAGTATTCAAGTAATGGCAGGGGGAGTAGGCCGGTTTGACACAAGTAGCAGCATCATACAGTTTTCAAACAGTCACGTCCACATTTTTAACGGATTTTCATCATATTTATTTTTATATTGTCGTTTGCCACGTAACAAAAGCAACTCTACAACTTAAGTTTTACAACAATGAATTTGTTTAAAAATTTTACATGTAATGCAATTATTTAATATAATTATTTTTAAGGTTCCAGAGAGTGTATTGGTAAAATATAGTCCGCCACCCTTATCCTTTGTATTTCGTTTCAGGGAATCTGCATATATTGAAGACACCTTAATAACCTACATAAATCACCATATGCAACTTTTTTTAAAAAAAATTATAACCCTTAACCTTAAATACTACTATATTTGTGTGGTTACAGATTTTCAACTTGTTCGTAAAGTGTCCCACAACATTTAAATATTGTAAAAATTATACGTAATGTGTGCAGTGTGACACATGTTTAATACAGCGGCAGAAACACTGCTAGGATGCTGTGACTTAGCAGCAGTGCGCAGCGAGCCAGGTGGTCGGCCACCGCTTTGTTGCAACACTGCAAGTCATGACGCGCCATGGTATCTCTCGCCGCCCTTCACTGCCAAGTATGTGCGCTGAACGGAGAGGGAGAGTCTTCACCAGCATTGATAGAATTACATTTGATAACACTATTTCTTGCGTGTGATACTTACTTTATATTTGTCAACCAAACACGTAAAATAACAGTGGAACAAGCACAACTACGACTACATAGGCGTGAATATTTTGTTATTGTCTGCAAACACTTCTTGCTTGTATGATTGCTTGTATGACATGCATATAAATTACAGAAAATATTGGATTATAAACATAAAATATTTTACCGTAATTAGGGATGTTAGCAGTTCCGTCTTTACTACAGCATCACTGATTACACTAGACACCCGATTTTACGAATACTCATTGTTTCTCTCATCACATTCATAAAATCACTACCTTTGTAAAATTGATAGCAGCATATTGTGCCCCCCCCCCCCTTTTATAAAAATTAAAATTTTTTTTTTTCTGTAAAGTGCTTCTAGTCGGGCCGCGACTTCCATAGCGTATTGCGGGAAATTAATTAATGTAATAATAGTAACGTAAATTTATATCAGTAGCCAGACGTCTTCCGATCAAAAGCACATTGTTGAGCAGAAGATATGACTGATCCTCGTCACTAAAAATGAGAAAAATTGAGATTCCCAGTGTCTTCTCTCAAGCGAATTGCCAGACTTCTTAAGTGTTTAACGGAAAATTAAAGCAAGTGATAGTTGAAATATAAATTTACATCAATAGGCAGACGTCTTGCAAAAAAACACCGCCAAACAGTAGATATGACAAAACCTCGTCCCCCCCCTCCTCTACAAAAAAAAGAGAGAGAAAAATTAGATCCCGAGTGCCTTCTTGCGAGCACATAGTCTGACTCCCATAGCGATTAACAGAAAAATTAGGCAAGTGATAGTTGAAATATAAATTTATATCAATAGGCAGACATCTTACGATTAAATGAACAGTAGATATGACTGACCTTGTGCCAAAAAAAAATTTAGAAAACTGAGCTCCCGAGTGCCTTCTTGCAAGTGCAGTCAGTTTTAAATTGTTATTTATTTTTTTTAATGCAGAAAACCAGACTAATTTTCAAAGATAGACAGAGGTCTTCAGAAAAAAATACACGTGAAATTGGTAGCTTACCATTGTCACCGAAACAAATACACACCGGTGCCGTGCACATCTACTAGGCATTCATTACTAGCCAGCACAATACCTATGTAAAATTATTCATCAAAGCAAGAAGGAAAAAGCGAATGTATTTATTCATTGCACTGTTAACTTTGACATTAACTAAATGTAACACCAAAACAATCCATCGACGTTTGACACAAAGCAAACGAATTATTAATTATTGTACGCGAACGTAGATAGAATTAGCGTGCAAGCAGACAGATAACAGCACCGCAGCATATACCAACAATCAACCAGCCAAAAAATGCCAGTTTGTGACTTCTTACCTAAAATTGTCGAAAAATAAACATACATAAGTGATTGCAAGTAATCACTTTCACAGCCAATATATCATGTAAAAATAAATTAGAAGTTCCGGGACTATGCAATACACTAACGTCTAATTTAATTCGAAAGTTTGACATACCCACGATGGAGACAAATGTTTCTACAGTGGCTGATAGGTAGTGCGATCATCGTGCTCTCTTGTGAAATGCATGTTTTACGACACAAAGTAACACACTGTTCAAGCAAATTATGCGTCAAGTTAATTGTTTTAAGTACGTAAGGTGTCCCCCTCCCATCGCCCCTAAAAAAATTATTTTACGCTATTGTTTTTGTAGGGTTTGTATAAGAACGCAAATACATTCTTGTGAGACAAGACTTGGAGGCGTGGAGAAATAGCCTATAAGGGGGCCGTACTACAAGTGCGTCTATAGTACAGCCTCCATTTAGATTCGAATACGTCGTAGTGGCATAGAGTAGGCCAAGCGGCTTGGCACAGGTGCCGCCGCTGCTGCACGGTTTTCAGTCACTGTCTCATTTATTAACAGATTTTCACTATTGTAATGCGACCTGTCCTCGGGCCACGCTGACCCCAGGCCACACCACATCATATCCAATCACAACACAGTTTAACATGATAGTTGAAACAACCCTCTCAGCCACCTGATACCACGGACATCAGGCATGGGGTGGGCTCCCGCGCACTTCACACTATTTCAGTTTTATTTTTAATATTGTGACTAAGTAATACATAACTGCAACTCTACAACACATATTTTAGTGCTGTGAATTAAATAATATATTTTAAAATCCCTGTCTATGTAATTCCTTATGGTTTTTTTCCTCACAGAATTTTTTTATTTTTTGAGAATTCCTGAGTGTGTATTCGTAAAATTGCTACCTTCATTAAATCCAGAGTTCGTATAATTGGGGGTCTAGTGTATACTAAAATAGACCGCGCAGTTTATTTCACACATGTAAATGGATAATTTTACACCACTGTAAATATGGATAAGGACATGGTTTTAGCAATTTTCCTTTTAATACAGTGATACTAATAACATTAAAATTAACTTGGTGCGATTTTATTTGCTGGTGCAGTGCTACTGCTAACCCTTGATCTTATTTATATTTCCTTATTTCATGAGGTATGATTGACACACTCGTTAATTTTTTTCTGTACCTGTTGCCAACCTTTGCAGCGGACATGTTGTCATTTAGAATTTATTAGTTTGTGGACATACACCATTGCTCATTTTTTGTTGATCAAACCTGTTTTGAATGACAAAGTACGAAAATGAACAAGAAGAAACAAATATAAAACACATACAAAAATAGAAAAAAATTAATCCCACAAGAATTCTGTTCGTTGCTTCACGACCAATAGCAGTCTACCCAGAGAGGAAGAGTGACACTGCAGCGCGCCGCTCACAACATGAAAGGTTTCTAATGCATAGTGGTGAGCCGGCAAACTGTAGGGGATCCTTTCAAGAGCGATCTGGGAAGAGCAGGACTGCTGGCCAGGGGCGAGGAGGTCATGGAAGAATATGTACGACTCCACGCACTGGGCCGCATCATCTACGTTCTCAAGAGCCACCTCTCATTGCTGTCAGAGGCCTGGGGCCTTGGCAGCAAGCCCAAGTCAACAAGAGAGGCCCACACTTCTACTGACTCATCAGGATTGCCCAAGAGCCGAGCCACGCAGTCGGAGAAGAAGAGGAGTGACCAAGGCTCGCAGACGCCCAGGAGAGCACCTCCCCAGGAAACTGCAGTCCAGACGCCGCCACTAACGCAGCTGCCAAACTGCAGTGCAACGCAGGCTGCACCCACAACCTCCACTGCGGCCTGCAACACCGGGCTGCGAGAGGACAACATGGAGCTGAGGCGACGAACCAAGAAGCCATCGGAGAGTTCGCTAAACTAAGAAGACTTCTGGGTCGGGAACTAAGAAGACGAGCCAGCGGGAGCCCTCGACATCTGCCAGCCAGAACACACAGCAGCAGTCACAGGAAGCAGGGAGGAAGAGCAGTCGTGTGCTCTGGCGCTTTGTCACATTAAGAGCCAGCAATAGGGTCAAGGTTGCAGCTGAACATGTAGCTGCTGCGCTGCGAGACGCCAATTTCCATCCAGAGCGCTGCTAGCAGATCCGCAAGAGAGCAACAGGACGCCTAACCTGCCTCTGCCAAGTGCCTTTCAGCGTGGAGGAAGAGGCCACTCGGCTGCTGGAAGAGGGGCTGCAGCTGGAGGACCAGCACCTGAGGGCGGAGCCATCGCACCCAAGAAGAGAGAAGAAGAGACCCGCCGACAGCAACCAGTTAGGAGCGAGGGAGTGCTAAAGCTGGTTTCACGACTAGCTGCAGCACTGCCTCATCTGCTAGGGCCTCTGCCTGCCTCGCGGCCGCACCGGCCTGCCAAGTATTCGCATATCTCCCACAGGAGATTGTGAGACTAGCGCCTGCGCACGCGTCGAGGGGTTAGCAGCATCATTAAATAATAATCCACTAGCTAAAACAACACAAACACAAAAAATCCTAAATGACAACATCAGTAAGCTACAGCAACATCTGGAAACCTAACGGTGCCAACTAAAGGAGGTGAACTGTTTAAAACCAAATATATTAATTATAACTACAACTTAATTAAGTAGCTTTTCCACCCATAACTATTTGTCTAAATAATTTTAAAATCAAATTTTCTGCATTTTTCCATGCAGCGAAAGATTTCCTGTTGATCCGGAACAAGTCATGGACATACCAGCCGGGCAGACACAATTCTCTGGTCGGTCCGGAACTAAAAATACACACCACGTTTTTCAGTAAAATTAACTTCAGTACTAACCAAGTCCCCAGCACAACACCTAAGCTACAGTAAACCTCTGGAAACCTAACAGAGCCAACTAAAGTATTGTAAGCTGTTTAAAACAACACACAGTAAATTAAACCTCTACTCAAATAACTTTCGCCCACAGTTAAATGTTAGAATAATTTAAATCACTGTTCTGTCTTTTTTTCCGGGCCGAAAAAATTCTCAGATTGGTCCGGAACCAAAAATATACACAAATTTTCAGCAAAATTCATGGTGCTGCTCGGGGGGTCACAAGCTCAATACACACTCGTTTAAATGTTTCAAGCCTAGCAAATCAACTTGAACATTACAAGTGCACACTCTAAACATGTCTAGATGTAAAAATAAAAAATAAATAAATAAAAAATAAAAAAAAATCACAAACTAATCACAAAAAAAAATTGACGCAGGGCCTTCTGCCTTAGTTTTAGGACGTAAGATAACGACTTGCCGAAATTGCACCTGGCCGCGATGAAACCTCAAAAGGGCCGAGACAAGCCAGTGCACATTCTGGTTAGCCATAACTTTGACCAAGGCTCATACCCTTGGTACTTTTGGCGCCAGAAACGGCTACTAACATGTCACTTTTTCTTCACAAAAGAAAAACTTGATAAAATAGCAGTGATGTGCCTGGCACTCACTGCTGTAGGGAAATCACGCACTACTACTCTACGAGTTTAACTAGCCACTTGCCGACGACACTATGACGCACCCTGCAAGGTGCTTAGAGATATTTTACGCTCGGCCCCGTAATATTAGTAATGTTACAAGCTTGAGAGCACAAACTTTATATGTGGGCAATTCCCACGAGTTCTTTGGGATAGAGGTCTTATAATTACAAATAAAAGAGTTAAATTAAGTACTGGATTTAATAGCTCACAAAGCTACGAAATACACAAAACAGTAATCAACTAGAACTCTCACAACACAATTAGTTATGCACACAATTACTCCTGTGTCACAGACACGTT
>PNEQ01086351.1:11455-24246 GCA_003012365.1 Medauroidea extradentata | reverse complement strand
TATAGTTTTTGTTCGAATGTGTTCACTAAAACAATAATACTCAATATATTTCTTCAGACTACTTTTATAAACAGTTCCACACATGCCATTGCAATTATGGACATGGAACATGTATATACTATATTAGCTTACCTTATTAACATTATTTTATGTAAATAATTGCAAAAAATGTTAAAACGCGAGATGTAAACAAGACAAACCGTCCACCAAATTACTACTAGCGCTCGACGACATGAAGGGACCACTTTCTCTTGCTGGAGAGCATAGGCAGTGTCAAGACCTCTACCTCTTAGACCGTGCCCACGCCTGACTGAAGCTCCGCCTCTTTTCAAGTCGTCCATTACTTAACCTTTGAAAAAATATCACTAGCCGTTACTGCATATAATTCAGCATTAACTATAGTTGCATTACTGCTTGTACGGTTGACACCGAAGTTACTCTATACGTTTCGTGTATTTTCCTGTTTAAATTCAACAATAGCGAAACATAATCAACCGTTATACTCGTATTTTACACAATGAGTTTATTGTGTCAACCTACATAGCTTCCTATTGACTGCACAGTTTATCTTTCACGCGGAAACATCAAGTGACGAGTCCAGAGAGGTTGGACGTTTCCCGTCGTTAACCGTTACGCGCGGAAAGATGACAATTGGCTGAAACTATAACTTCAGCAGGACTTTTTTGAATGTTCAGTATACCCCGAACCGCCTATAGAACAGACAGCGATGCAAGCTGCCGCCTGATAGTGGACAGTGCATTGTTTCAACGATGATAACTTGAGTGACATTCACCAGTGCAGTCGCTTGTGGAATAGACTACACCAGATATTGTACAAGGACGATATAGGAAACTCATAAGAAAAACACGAGACGTGTTATTTGATTCCAGTTCACACCATTGTGAGTGCTGTTCCTTCTGCAGTAGCACACTGCTCTATGGGTAGTTTGTATCATGTACAGGATGTTATTGAACAACACCGACAAACTCTCGCATGTGAGTCCTTATGAAAGAACAAGCAGAAATTTTATTTTGCACTTTTCAACCTAATATTAAGGGATTAAAGAGTCTCTGTATATCAAAATTTATATTCGTATTTCCCCAAATTATCGGAAACTAAACGACGTAAATAAACAATATTTTCACCATTGCTTAGTACTGTTGGGACCTTAAAACCAACTTCAAATATAACTTGATACTTTTCACCCTGATGAAAATAATAGGGGTTGCCTTCCTTCTAATTGGTTACAACTTTTTTACCGTCAGAATTTTCGAACATTTGAAGATGGTTTAAGTGAGAAATGAGACGTGTGTAACGAAAAAGGTCTTGTTGCAACTGTCTAGGACATACCGTTTATGCCCAAATCACACTTGCATATTCGCGCAGACATACAGAGCCTAGAACATAGGCAATCCTCGAACATTCATGAGATGCACGCAGCGCTACAGACGATGGTGGATATTCACTGTAAACAACAAGTTCAATACTGTTAAAGTCGCAGGTCAGTTCGAGCTAGCATTCTGCGTACATATCGTAGCATCAGCGAACGAAAATGGTAGGTCCCAGGCAGCTGAAACATGTGCAAATGGCATTGTGTTCGTCATGCTGATAATAAACCAAACACGAATATCTTAGTGAGGTAATACTTGAAAAACAAAAATATTAGCACAGTGTCGGTATCAATGTTTCTCCAAAGTATTGCAGAACCGCCACGGTGGTCTAGTGGCCACGATGCTTGTCTCCCTACAAGGCGATACGATTTTGATTACCGCCGGGTGTCTCGCCAATTTCACATGTGGGAATCGTGCCGGTACGATGACGTTGGCCGGTGGCTTTTATCGTGGATCTCCTATGTTCCTTATCCTCCATTCCCAGTGCCACTCCATGTTCATACCACGTCTCCCCTCTTTGGCTCTCAATCTTCGAGCCGTCCGAATATCTTCATTCATTCTGTCAGTATTCCTACAAGAAATCCTTTATGCTTGTTTCTGGTTCTAAAGTCATAACAACTATTTTACGTTTGTTGTTTTTTGTGGCTGTTAATGTCTTTATTTGTTTAATTTCAACTCAAATGTACATTACAGTGGTATGCATCGCTACCACGTAATAATTTGTTTGTTAAATGCATCTCACCCATGATCGCAACCCGCACAACTACTTCTGCATTTGTACTGCAAGTAGCCTACACGGCTCTACACACGCTGTCTGCTACGCATGCAAGCTACTTCTTTAAAGAATTTAGCGAAAACTGTTTATTTCGACAAAACTAAGCTCTCTGAACTGTTTTTGTGTTTGCAATTACACCCTTGTTACAAATTAGGAGACTAACATGACCTACGACATTTTCAAAGGTGTATTATGCCCAATGTATTGCTACATCGTGTGGGGTTCCTAAACGTTTATGCAAATCAATTACTTTTAAAATCCTGACGTTTGGGAGATGGTATGGTTTAGAGGAACATTGAGAAAGAAATATAATAGTACAATGTCAGTATCAATGTTATTTCTATTTTTATAAGGGTGGAAGGTATCAATCAAGTTGTATTTGAGGTTGGTTTGAAGATCCCAACAGTATTAAGCAATGCTGAAAATATTTTTTTAATTGTCATTTAGTTTCCGATAGTTGGGGGAAATACGATTATTAATCTTGATACTCAGAGACTCATTGCTCCCTTAATATTAAGTCGAGGTGAAAAGTGTGAAATATAATTTCTGCTTGTTTCGTTTCGTAAGGAATCACCTACCGGAGTTTGTCGGTATTTTTCAATATCATCCCGTATATTGACATTTATAAATAGAAATGTAATCGTGATTTTAGAATATATATGCTCTTTTATGTGGTATTTTGACCAGTTAAAATTTAAAGTATTTATAAACACATTCTCACACTATTAGCCTAAAAAATATTTAGTTCGTAAATTTATAACTACCACAGAAAACAGAGACATAAGAATGTGAATGTTGCTGGTGGTTCAAGTTCTCTTCGTTGGTAACATGTGTCGCGCTTTATCAGTGCTGGGCTGTAGTTAGCCATATTGTCATTGTGCGATATTTGAGCAGTGAAGCAGGCATGCTGAACTTGCTCTCCTGCACTGCGGACACAGACAGATGACTATGGAAGGTAGGCTGTGGACTGGAGGGTAGGGGGAGGGCAGTGTCGTCGCGCCGCGCCGCTAGCCCAGACAGACAAGGACCGAGCACTAGAGTGGAGGTCTGTGTGACGTGAGTGGTGTGAGAGCCTATGACGTACGTGCACCCCTCTACCAGTGTTGTAAGCCCTACCCACTCTCCCCCGGCATAGCTGGCCAGCTTCCTGGTGTACCGGGTATTACAGCCTAGATAAAGCCGTCTGTCTGCACGCCAGCTAACTGCCCGGATAAGTTATTTATTACTGTGGCGTGCGCGCTACTCGCTAATCTCTGCCTCGACAAATGTGTGTTTCGGTGGTTCGTCGTGGGTACCACAGGGAGGGGGTAACTCCTACTAACTTACTTTCGCTTGCCCGCTGTTGCTATCCTCTGGTTAAGTCAAATAAGTTTAAAAAAAATTGATTTCAGTACGTATCAAATTATAGATATTTAAATAGCTAAAACCTACAATTGATTAACGACTCGCGATTTCCACAATAGTCGACCTGCAATTAAAATAAAAATGATTTTAAACTTTAGAATAGTTAAGCATATACTCATGGGAACTCTACATTTGCAAAACCGGAAGTGTGTTATTTGTAATCATGCATATCTTCACCTCTCAGGTCAACAAATTACTAAGTTATTAATTTTTAATTACTTGTAAAACATCAACATTTATAAAACTTAAATTCCTGAAAAAAAATGTATATATGTATAACATATTTTGAAACTCGGATGCATCGACAAATTCAATTAATTGGTATGGTTAACTGGGTTAGTAAATGTCTATCTTAATGAATGATGAGATATAAAATATTTTAAGTAAAGGTAATATACATTTGAATAAATGTGTTGGTATTTAAATGTATGTGTAGGTAAGGACCGGTAGTTTTCGCGAAAATATGTTTCGTCAGCTTGTTTCAGTGTCTTACGTGCACACCTGCAGGTCTGCTTCGTGGCCTGTGATTGGTTGTTTTTATCTCTCAGCGTCTTGGTGTTCTACCCGCTAGTCACAGTGTCGCAGTAACCCTGTTCTGATTGGCCCATACCGAGCGAGGTGGCACAATGGTAACACATTTGGACTCGCATTCGGGATGACTCTGGTTCGATCTCCGGCTCCGGCCATCCTGATTTTGGTTTTCCGTATTTTCCCGAAATCACTCGAGGTGAATGCTGGGATGGTTCCTTTACGAAGGCCATGGCCGACTCTTCTCCCAGCTCCTGTCATTGTGTAAAGTGTAATCGTTCCTATACTCTGTCCACTCTAAGGTTGCAGAAGGAATACAAATTGCTAACGAAATAAATCGAAGCAATTGAATTATACCTTGATTCCTCTCATTGTGATTGTGCCGTAACACAGTTACCTTGAATTTATCAATATTTCGAAATAAACTTAATGCTGCGCACAAATTGTATTGCCATTCACGTGAATGGATTAGCTGCAACCTTAGAATGGATAGAATATAATGACCTCGGCTGTTGACGAGACACAAAGCCCAGTTACCTTACCTCAACTGATTGGCACAGTCAAATAAGTGACTCCTCTAAACAAAGGCAAGCAAAACTGCAGACATTCTCGTTGGTGATTGGTACAAAGTGGTGCAACAATATCGCGAAAACTACCGCCACCTGCGTATTTTAAATATTATTTAAACTACGTACTTTGTAACCTATGTTATCCTTGCTTTAAACATTCCTTCCCTTTTATTAAAAAAAAAAAAAAAGACGTTAAAATCGTTTTATATTTACTTGATTGTTTGTTAACTTCATTGAAGTGTGGTAAATTTTATCCAAAACTTTTACTATCACACACAGTTTTAGTTCGTGTGGGTGGATTTCGACACATCTTTGAATTTTTTTATAAAGATGGTACACTATACTGCTATTCATGTCTGGCCAACGTTACCTACAGTACCATAAAGTTAAATTTGCGTATGCACTCAAATATAATACGTTGAAATTGAATACTTTACATAATGAAATCTAAGATGTTTAAAATCATTAAATGTTAAATAAACAATTCACCTAGCCCTGGAATAATGCGAAGATTTTCCTGCATTTTATTAGGATGTGTTAGCATACATATATGCATTTATATGGCATAAGAATGTAAATAAAAGCTTTACTTAATTACTTGAGGTACTGATTTGACCTACTAGTAGTTGTCTAGATAGAAACGAATTTTTACAGCGATATAGTTTTATTTTTTTGAGAAAAAATATTCTGCATTTATTTTACCATCTCTGAGGAGAAATTATTTGAAATATTATTCCATCTCGCTTAAGGTATTATTTTTACTATCCAGATATTTAATTGTCACAAGAAAGACCCACGTTGATTTTAATACTTTCTTTTAGGTAGTTGCCACAAAAATATATTCTAGAATGTTTAAATAAAAAAAATAATAAAAAATTAATGCACATTATGCGACTTAAACTGTGTGCTACCCCAAGATATGTGTAAAGCCGAATTGAATATTTTTTATTAAAAAAAACTGACTATGAAATAGAACATTGCCAAATTTCTGGAATTTTCCGACGGTACAAATAAATATTCTATGCATTCATTAGACATGTCTTGATGTAGCCTATGACACTTTCTTTCAGTGTGAATTATTTGATTTCGGTAATTCAGTTGGTTTTCCTTTCAGGTATTAAACAGTTTTATTCAACTTTGGCCTTGACATACTATTGTATAAACTATGAAACTAAACATTTTCAGTACAGTAAACGTAATTCACAATGTATATAAAGCAAACCACATCTTGTACAAATAGGAAAATTACTAGAAAAATTAGAAATTTCTGTACGGTTGTTACCAGATTATTCGACAATTGTTTATCGCATATGAGTGACGTCTGGTTAGGAATAGCATTTAAAAGACGTTACATATATGTATACCCATTTCAGGTTCACCACTACTCTTTAAAGTGTGTTATCTAGCGGCTGAAAATGGCGAAAATGGGTGTTTTAGTGGTCGTTTTTAGGTTTGGAAATCTTGCCGCTGAATCTTTTCAAAGGTTTAGGCTGGTTCTACACACCTTCATATTTAATAATACGTCATAAAATAATAGAGTCTGCACTGAAAGTCTCATAGAGGCGCGTTGTCGGCAATGAGACTGCACACTAGTTCAGTGACTTGCACCTAGAGGCTAGGTTGAGATGTGATGTGCATGATGTATCGTCCTTACCACTTCCGCACTTATAGGCCTCGAACGTGCAAAATACTTCCGCCCAGACGGCCGCCTTAGCAATGAGTGACGCACTCTTCGTATGGTTCGCAGCAAATTACAGATTAACGTACGTCCATTTCCAAACAATTTAATGAAATTGACATTTGATGTTTGTGTTCTAAACAATTAATAAACTTTTTAAATCAAGCTATGTAGGTTACAACCGACTGCAAATTTAACATATACAAGCAAACATAAAGCGATGTGTCCAGCCCGCTTGTGTGAAATGTGCCTTGGTATAGCCTGCAACCGTCCTAATTGCTGCGATGGCTCTTAGTACTGAAATATTAATATTTTATAAAGGCGCCCCTTTGTCCCTTACAAACAGTATAAAATGAAGTATTATGTGCTTCCAGTAGGAATGATCAAACATAGACGCTAGTATTTGTCAGAAGTATATAAATTCAAGCACTAAAAGCCGGCCTCCGTAGCACAGTCGGCTAGGTGCTGGTCTACGGTGCGAGAGGTCCTGGGCTCGAATCCCGGCACGGGAATGTATGTTATGTTGTCTCTACATCTCGCTTCACCGTCATTGGTTCTTAAGGCCGTGCACTTTAGTTTCTACTGTGCTTGCGATAGTTAGTTTTTAAAACTTAAACGAGAGCAGACATCAAAAATATGTCTGGTGTTTTATTTAAAAATACGGTTTCAACTAAAAAGTCAATGCACCATATTTTTCGTTACTATTACATAATCACTTGAAGTCCATAGTGTTTACTGCCTTGAAAAATTTCAGCCAACATGGAGATGACGATTAAAAAAAACTGCTAGACATAGATTTGTTTTATTTCTGCTCTCGTTTAGGCATAAAAAATTAATATCTGTAAAAAAGTATAAAATGGAGATCGTGGCCTTACGACGTCGTCGTTAAAGGGCCGTGAGATCCTCTCACCTCACATCAAGCACCAAAATGTCTTCAAACTGTTACTTAATTGCAGATAAAATACAAGTGGACAAAGTATTAAAAGTTAATACTTGTATTATTTAGGGTTCTTCTATGTTGCTCTAACACTCACTTAGTTGAACAGGTAGCTTACTGTATTCGGGAAATTATGTTATTATTTGAACATATTTGTGAGCAAACGAGACAAGACAAAATAATACATTTTATTTTTGAAGTAATTAATTTGTTAGGAGTATCGAATTAGCGCACTTAACCTACTTATATGCAAGTACCTAGTTAATTTTCCGAATGCACCAGGTCGTTAAGAATTTCAGTCAAACGGATTGAGTTTTAGTAGATTTTACTGAAATCACTTGTTAGGGTGGGTTTACTGTAGAAAAATTCAACGATAATAATTGTGCAGTAGGCGTTTGTCACTCACACGGAAATACGTTTTAAGTAAAAACGGTTTCACAATAAAATCGTTAAGTCATATAATTTCAGGCAATGCAAACAAGCAACGAATACCGCCTTCAGAAAAGGTGGTGAAGTGAACTACAGATTAGGCGGTAATTATTTTGACAGGCGTTATAAGTTGTGCTTACTCATCTTACTTGCTTGCCTTCTGGCAGGGTCACATTGTGTGAGAGAAGGCCGGAGTGAAGGTTGGGTCGGCTGCTCTACTAGCGAGACATGCTTGTCGCCATCCAGCCCGAGCAGGGTGAGATGGGCGTGGAGCAGCGGCGGAACGAGAGAGGCGGTGAAACGGGAGTTCACCGAGAATACCTCCCGGCCAACGACAGCGTCCGCCCGTTTCCCACGTGCGAGAAGTTCGGAACCGAACCCGTCGGAGACCAAATCCTGATCGCTTAGGTTAGAGGTTGGATGTCTGACCCCTCGGCTACCGCGGATCCTATTTGCTTCCATTACTAATATATTTGATATGTAAACAAAGGTAAGATTCTAATACGGCACCATTTCGATATAAATATTAAAGTATGGTTCATATTTAGGGAATACACAACTGTAGGAAAATTGTTTTACAATTGGAGGGTCTAATGCCACATTAAACAAAGTCCATTTGTTCTTTCTGAAACTTGACAATTGTTTTCTTTTACCCTGAATTATATTCATTTGTGGCTAAATAAACACAATCAGTTAAAGTAGTAAAGAATACACCCTGTGTACCCATACTGAAATTCAAGATTCATGCGTGAAATAAAATTTATTTTTTATATTTATTAAATGTTCGGAAAATTAAACGACAATAATAGACAATGCAGCCCAGCTCTGCTGAGCTTCGCTCTTATTGGTCGCTTCCTCAGAATTTTTACGCAAGATATACACTATAACTATTTCGTGCCACTCGAACCACCTGTTAAGTTCTATTGGAAACCATCGCTTTGAACAACTCACTTTCAGATCTTTTGGTGTTGACTTCATAACACGTAATTTAATTCTTTAGTTTTTAATTGTAAACCCACCCTTACGCAGGCGGACGGCTGGTATCATTATATATATTTCTTGTGAATGTATTAAATAGTTTAACCACCTTTGATGGGCTCTGTTCCAATTAAAAACTTTGATTATATATATGTATATATATATATATATATATATATATATATATATATATATCGGTTTAACATTGTTAATTTAGAACGCAATGATCATCGCATGCAGAAAATTGTTCGGAAGTTTTCCTGTTAAGTATTTACTTTTCTACGTCGAAGCAAAAATAACGAAACAATTGGAAAATATATTTAAGAGGGTCGTGATACATAATTCAACGCTAAAAACATTAATCTATAACTGTAGGTGTCTTGAAGCCAGCTTGCGAAAATTAAACAATAACAATCCTAGACCTTAGTTTTAGCCAACGTTTGTTTTAAACATAATTGTTTCCAGTGTTACGAACTTCTGAGGCACAATCTCTGACACCGGAACCTCGTGCATTAAACTGCGGTGCAAGAGATCACGCGTAACGAATTAGTAATTCTGGATAAATATTTACTCTTAATGTTGGCAAATACCATTGTATAGGATTGTCATTGAGTATTTTATCCTTATTGGCTTCGAAAAATGCGTAGAAATTAATTGATGTTTTCAACGTTTATTTATCTACCACGCACTCTTAAGAAACTGTAATGATAAAAAAAACCCTGAAATATTTAGCTTAACATTTCTGGACGTACCAGAATCTAAGAATGTTCAAGTAAGATTGCTAAGTATTAGTTTATAAGTTCCTTCAACTGGCAGTTAGTAAGATCATTCTTTGTGGTCTGTTGTGCATTCGGGTGACTTCTGACATTGTTTTATACAAGATGTTTCTTAAATACAGTGACAAACTCAGCATGCATATTCCTTACAAAAAATTAAGCGAAAACATAATATAATATATGATAATCTATAATGTCTATAATGTTTTCATTTAAGAAACGCTGTGTATGTGTGTGTGTGTGTAAATATTTCTGTCTTTATATTTTTGATTCTGCCACTTCTTGGATTATTGTGCGGTATTGTGGACGTACGCCGTACAAAATCGGCACACCTCTTACACAAGTTAAACATTTTAAGACTTATCTTTAAAGTACGCGATTTCAAAATGTGCACAGTTCATTTTGACTGGTACGATATACGTGTTTCACTTTTCTAACAAGTCAACAATAGTTACATAAAGTTAATTCAAGTAAATTAAACGATCAGCCATTTTGTATCGAAATAAGTATCCGGACACAGCAGGAGACAATAGAAATAACTGTAAATAAATACTACCGATATGTCCACTTTTAATACTTGGTGTGATAACTTTTGGCAGAAATGACGGTTTGAAGGAGTTACGGGATCGAATTTGTCAGTAAAGGTTGCTGACATTCATTAAGGCCCATTTTAAACTTGTTGCATGGCCGCCATCTTGGAATACGGTTTCGAAAATTACTTTTTTTACGTTTATTTCAAAAATCGTAACACTTATCGAAAAATAGTTTATCTTGTATGCAAGCTTAAATTCTCTTGTGTTGGTAGGTTGGCGTGTATGTACTGTTTCTTTAGCTCAAACCATGGGTTCTCTGACGAATGTATAAATGTATATTGTGGGATTGATGCGTAGTTTCGAGGTAGTGTGGTGAGAACTAGATCCTGGCCGCGACTTCGTCCGCGTGGTTTTCAATTCAATGCCGCTTTGAATATGGCAAATGTTCAATCGAAGTACTCCAAATTATGTAAAGTAATTCGTAAACATATGTATTTCTATGGTGAAAAACTAAAATTTTCCAATAAAAATTTTAAAAAAGTAATTTTAATAGTAATAATAAAAATGTATCCGTAAAAACTTTTCGGCACTTCTAATTTCATAAGTGATACTAGTAATAGTGACAATAACATCGAAAATAATAAATTACGGTTTTTTTTATTTTCTAATTTTTTTAAATAAAATATTTTTGTAAAGGTTTGTTAGTGACCCTCTTAGAAACGTTTTGAAAAATAAATTTAGGTACCCTGTTCTGCTCCTCTGTGCCTCGTTTTGCCCCCTCACATCTCTTATGTTTAGATTTTTTGTCAGTACCTAATCTTCGCGGGCACACACGCAATTATCCCATGTTTCATCGCAATCATGAATGTCATATAGGAACGCATACATTATAAACAGGCGGACATTAATGTTTATGTATGATCTAGTGTGACGTGTGATATACTCTGTGTCTTGTTTCGTCATACTAGTGTTTTAGTTGATTGTTTGCCAGCCGTGTGTATGAAGTAGGCTACTGCGTACTACCAGATATTATCACGTCGCTGCTAATATATCTGTATGTCTTTTCATAGGAAACTATACGTGCTGGCCTCTTGCACCAAGGACACCTGTTTAGGTTGTTCAGTGCTGCATTTTGCGTACGACGGCTGCATCGAATAGCTGTATAACACGACGGCGAAAAAGTTGTTTGCCATTAGGGGATGGTTTACTTCTCTTGTATGTAGGCTGGGGGGGGGGGGGGTTAACACTGATATTTCTGTTTGATTTAAATTTCGTTAACAATTAACGTTGGTGAAAAAATCGTGGGTACCTTATATTCAACGTCGTTTTGGATATCGTGCGAAACACGAATTTAAAACTCGGTGTTGATGGGTTGATTTTACCCCTGCGAGGCTATAAGTTGCAGTATATAACTGTCACCACAAGGATTCAATTACCCATGACATTTGTAGTCGGTTTCCGATATATGTATAAATAACAAGAAGTGACGAGTCATGGAGTAATGCTGTCCTGAAAATTAGTTTAAAAATACGTTTCTTTTAATTAATTAATTAAAATACTAATACTTTTAACTTGATCTATTCAGTCACCGTTCAAAAGATCTTTCCTTAAAGTATTTTATTTTATATTTACGTAAATGAAATTTTAAAGAGATTTTACCGTTATCAATCCTCCCTATTCACCTAAAGGACGAATTGAAGATCTATATTTTCGTCCTGCTCTTAAATAAGTTATTGCCACACAAAATCGACACACACAGTCCTGGCACACACTCACATATGTATGTATATGTATAGGCTCTACGTATATATATTTCTTTAAATTAAAAATGCGTTCCTTGCATACAACATTTCATATGTTGTGTCAAAAAATATTTTGGCGAACTTGCAACATTTATCCTACTCTCTTATTCGTTGCTGCCTGCGCGGCAGCTGGTAGTGTTCGAGATTAAAGTTGTCAATTTATTATAGTGGCGTGAGGTCAAATAAATAAACAATTCGTTGTATTTATCGATGCGCCAGAGTACAGGAGTCGCTATCGTTTACTACTAACCTTCTCTTATGCCAAATATCCCCGCACATGTAAGGAGAGTAAAACTGACATTTTCCCCGCTCGTTATTTTTCATAGCTCAGTCAATAAAAGAAATTTCATACCGACTTTTTAAATTCGTGTGCCCTTCCCTTTCGTAGGAGGGTCTACACTCAATAAGAAAAAAAAATCTTACAAACGTTTTCCGCGTCCGACACCCGCAACAAGAATGCCTCTCACCCTCGCACAGCGGCAAAACTTACCCTTCTCCACCATGAATACTACTACCAGCCAATCAGCGACCTCTTGACACAGTGGCTTATCGTATCTTCAATCATACACAAACCATTTATTCAATCGTTTTGAAATTTCGTACACTTGGCATAATCATCTGTAAAAGTTTCAGTCATGTGTTTGCATTATTTACCTATGTCCTAATATTTTTGTCGCAGCATGACGTCCATTTTAGTCCCGCCTAAAAGCAAAGCTGGTCGATGCATTCAAAGGGGGAGAGGGGGTTGTTCTATCCCTCTTTTTTCACGTCGCTACCCCGCGATAACTCTTTCCTACAACCTTCTTTCTTCCAAAGTCACATATTGGTAGGTCAGAAGTAATATAAAATTAGCATTAAAATTATTTACTTTGGCTATTTGCGATACTGATACATAAAACATTTTACTTTAAAATACTGAACAAAGCAAAACTTGACTGAAGTTTCTAGTGCAATTTGGAGGGGGGGGGGCGGCCTTGGTGGAATTTGGTGG